>CAMOHE010045832.1:0-21092 GCA_946598075.1 Artocarpus hirsutus | reverse complement strand
CATAATCGGCTTAAGGACAAGTTCTGTCTTACCTTCCCGATTATTTTTATCTTGCGTTCCATTATCTCACCATTGGAAAACTTACCATCCAAAGACAGTATACCATTCGGTTACACCTATGTATCCAAATGGTTGAGCGCTCCAGTTTTCCAATTACAGGATAACGCATATAAGAGGATATCATTACTCTTAAAGAGGAGCTATAGATTCCATATCTATGAATAACAGGTCTACGTCATCAAGAGTCATGCCTCCAACATACCGACATGCATACCACTATTAAGATGTGGGTGTCACCCTTTGACACATCAAAAGACACAAGTCAAGACAACGGGCCCACTATTCATCTCAGGATTAAGATGCAATACAAATGATTATCTAAAGTGAATCGATTTGCCAAGACAGAATTATTAATCCAAACCAATTCACTTTATGTCTCGATCCAACACATCGTCACCTATGACAACGTGCCAATGTTTCTATTCACGGAGTCCACCTCCAATGGTCAAGACAAACCATCTCCCAATAGAGATATAGACAACATAACAATCTTTACATGAATAAAACGCCCAACTTTATTCCCTCGATTGCGGATCTTATGTTTTAGACCGTCACCTTAAGAATCGTGTCTTCCGCATAATTGTCCGTCATATGCCCAATTCTTAAAGGTTTAGACCGACAGTCTCAGACTATTGTTTGCTTATCATACATTTAACAAATATAAACGTAAAGAGAACAAGATTTGGTATATAAACAAAAATTGATTTCTTTATTGATAAAAATGTCTCCAAAAATTTATTATATTTTTACTCCTTAAGACATACATGTCTAACAGTTATGTGGTCTTAAATCAGCCTAAAAGTTCTCATTAGAATTAGAATAAGTATCGACGAAGTGCTCTTTTATGCAACTTGCAGAAAAGCTTATCCCTTTTTATAAAGAGAGAGTGGTAGATTTGTCATTTACTCAAGTGAGTTTCTACTTTGTCGGGCACCCTCCTTTTCGCACTTGCTAAATATGTCAGCCTGGTGTGTATTGCCCCTCAAAAGTGTTTGTCTAGTGGGTGGGACCTAATTCATTTGTGCAAGCAATTTGATGGGCACTATTCCTTTTTCATGAAATGCTGCTAAAGCAACAGAGTTAGTGACAACAATTAACAACAGAAGAAAACTAGACAAAGGGATCCAGGTGCCAACATAAATAGCAGGTAAAGAAAACCAAACAGCCTTGCAAATTTCATTTCCACTCATTCATTCTGAAACTGCTTTTCATGAAATCTGATTTCCTTTTTTTTTTCAACAACATGAAATCTGTTTTCATATGTACCAGAATAACACTGTGTATTTCTGTGATTTTGCAGTCCTTAATTCCATGGAGAATGCTACCAACCAACTGTCGCTATTTGCAACTACATACGAATGTGGTTCCCACAAGTGTTTTGTCGTACCTCTGTAAATTATTATAAATATTAGCAGTCATAACTGAACAACAAGATTGCTAGTATAAGCTAACTGTATTTACACATATTACTCAAAATATGAATACAGTTTGAATCTCCAATCTCCAAGTTCAAAGAAAAAAAGTGAAAAAAATTATAATTTGTGATCGTTGAGCTCTGTAAACATAATAATAATGAGGAACAATTACAAATGTTTTCTCCACAAAGTGCAATTCTAAACTGTACATTTTCAAGAATTAATTAGAAAAATAACGTTTCAAATGTTCAATCTCATAAGTATTCCACTCCTGATACGAGATACAATTAATAAAGTGTTTGATAAGTATGGTTAAAACTATGATTGTGGTCACCAAATAATGTAAAGCTGTCACATGTTACAATAAAAAGGTAAAAAGTTACTACAGTGTAAAGCTCGCACATGTTACAATATTTTAAACCACAATCATGATTCTAACCACACTTGTCAAATACTACATAAAATTAGACATTAAAATTGCCTTCAAGTACAATTAGGAATAGATGCGTAGAAAACTATAGAGGCCGTTTTGTATTTTTTTAAAATAGGTGAAAATGTTATAGTTTTGAAAAATTAGAATATTTTAAAAATTGTGTTGAAAGTGTTTTAAAAATTTTTATCTTAAAAAATATGCGAAAATATTTCCAAAAATTCTGAGAATAAAACCAAAGAGACATATGTCAAAATAAACTTGAGATCTTTTCTAATTTTATGATATTAATTAACTTACTAAATGACGCTAGGATGGAGTGGAAATCTGCTGTCTCCAGATGAAGCCACACGGGAGGAATGGTAGGTTGTTTTTGGTGTTAGACATTGATTCCCGCCCTTCTCAATATCTGTTCATCTTTTCTTTTTCTTTTTCTTTTTTTTTTTTTTTTGGCAATTATAATTCTGAGGCACCAACAAAAGAAGCTCTTCATTAAAACACAGTGTTTCCTCTTCGAAAAAAAAAAAAAAGGCATTTCATCAATAAAACTTAAAAAAAAAAAAAGGTAACTGAAAACCTGAGTTTCTTTGGCTTTGCTGCTAGTCTGTTTGTTGTCATTTTCAGATTCGTGTACCCCTATCTGACAAGTGGCAAAAAAGACTTGTGGGATGCTTGGTTACCACGGAGTTTAGTCATGAAGCCTAGAGATTTACACAGTGCAGAACAAAATCTTGTTACGTAAGCGGTACTTATTTTAAAATATCCGCAAAAAATTTTGCACAAACTTAGATTTAACAAAATCCAAGAGAGAAGCAAAAAAGAAAGGCATTTCGTTCTCGATGAAGAATTTCGAGCAAGCGAGAATTGTGCCGTTTGGGGATGAGTGTGAAGCTGATCTTCAAGCAAGGGCATCGTCAGCGTCCGTGAGAGACGGGAGAACGGGAAGATGACACAGGGACTGACCGACCACGACGCTGCCTGGTAGGGCCGAGGTTGGGTCTGCCGCTGCAACGGCAAGGCAACCACACGGCTTGACAGTGATGTTGAGGGAAGCGAGGCTGCAGAGGTTTGGAGGGAACCTTATCCGCGGCAACAGCGTTAGGTGCAGACACGGATTTCTTTGAGCGAGAAACGGGAACGAAGGTGGCGTGGTTTAGGATCGTTTCTTGTGGTAGGGATTGGGAGAATGAGATGTACCTTTTTTTTTTCGTTCGTTAACACCTTTTGCACTAATAGTTAGAGCTGACATATGAACTTTTTGTGGGCTGTCAAAATTCGAGCGGTGGGACAGTCAAGGAGACAACGAATTGAGATAGTTTGCCTACCTCTATCCTGGTGAGCCCAAATCAAAGCTCTTGTTTTTTGTTGAGTAATAGTTAGAGTATGTCTTGAACGAGCCCCTCGAAAGCTTGACGCAAATAAACAAATTTTGGTTCTACGTCTTCAAGCTTTATATCTTCGTTTAATTCTAGTCATTGAATAAATAAAACTTTGAATAGCTAATTTAAACTCGTTAGGATAGAGGATTTTAAAGAGACTAATAATTTAAAAGATTTTTATTTATTTATTTATTTATTTATTTTTGTAATTCTTGATAATGCAAGGTGGAAGGTTGAATTTTACTTCAAGTCAGAATTTTGTGTTTTTCCCTAATTACAAGGCACCTATACCTATACCATTACTTTGAGCAATTGTCTCTGAGATTCTTTAAGTTAATATTTGAGCTTGAGTAAGAAGAAGATTCTTTATATATGGGTTTTGCTGGACCTATATATAAATAGTTAGGCTATTTTCAATACAAATGCTAATATCAATGTTATATTTGCTAGCAAAACGTGTAAAAATAACATATCTAATGTGTTATTTTATTTTGTAATCCAACGCATAATTTTATTTAAAATGTCATAATTATCTTATATCATTGGTACTTCAATTTAACACTTAATGGTTGAAAACGCACAGTTGTTTAACCGTCTTTTGTGGGATTCTATAGAAAGTTTTGGAGAAATCAAGATTTTCTGTCTCATTGGCTGTCTTTCTATTTAAATTTTGACACCTTGCGAATTGTTAAAGTATTTTTGGTATCTTATAGGGTGTTTGGAAGGTGGTGGAAACCAGTGGTGAGAACCACTTTTACTGTAGCATATGAGAACTTTACACTGCAGCAATTTTTTTTATTGTTACTGTAGCATGTGAGAGCTTTTTACTGTTTATAACTGATTTTGTGGTGAGAACCGCAGTTCCCACCACTTTGCCAAACACCCCATTATTCTTATTTTTGTAAGTTCTTAAATTTAGATGACATGCTAAATAAATAATAAAGAGACAGCCATCGAAACAGAAAAACAAAGACAGCAGATTTAGACTCATTCTCATATACTTATTTAATTATATTCATCAATTGTGCTTTGGGCCATTTCAGTCCACATTTGTGCTTCACTAGGAGAAGATTCTTTGGTATATGGCACTACCCTTCATGGCAAAGAAAAATAAGATAATAATTTTTCCACTCACTGACAGAATCTTAAAGCCGATCCTGAGCACTCAAAAAAAATATTAAATCTGCCTTGACATCTAGAAAATAGTTAATAATTACGATCAGACCTAACTATAGCTTAGATACCCCACTGTAATGCATGCGGTCCTCAGGATTATTGGTAATAATACAGTTCTAAGAATCATAAAACCAAAGATTATTTGCAAAGTCTAATTGATTAGCGCTTTACCATTGGATCCTTTTTAATAAAAAGCGGACACGAAGAACAAGCAAAAAGACTTCAGCAAAAGTTGCGTTTATTTTGTTTTGGTGGCACTTACCAACACACCTAAAAGCCTAGAGGATCTTCTTTCTTTCACCTCAGCATATAATGAATGATCAATCTCAATGAAGAGAACCGGAATTGCTCTCATCCTCAAGCAGCGAACAAAAAGAAATAAAGCAGACAGAAAGAAAGAAGCACGAGATGCTTACACAAGTGGCTCTCGTTCTCTAGAACTTGGGATCGGGTCAAGATTAGGTTGTCAATAGCGGATCATTAATTAGTCACCATTTGATGTGGAGTGCTGTTTTGAGAGAGATTAGGAAAAAGAAAGCCGGCTTAAAAACTGCGTCTAATTTGAAGAAATGCATTGTAACTCAGCATATGTTAACACTGCTTTAGACTATATACCAAGGAACTTGAGTTGCCACTCAGAAAATTGCAGTTCAATTCGCAGAAGGCACAGAAACCCAATTCTTGAAGCAAATGTATGGTTAGGAAAGAGCAAAAATGGCGTTTTTTGCTAAGAATATTCTGGACATAAGCGAAAAGTCGAAACTTCAAAAGAAATATGTTTCAAATGCTTCATGACCAATCACATGATGCAATTTGTGGCAGAAAAGCGTTTTTCCACACAACGCTTCTAAGCCAGTAAATTAAACGCTTTATTTATTTTTAGTTTTGAGCAATTTCAAAGTCAATTGTAGACAAACTTTTTCAGAATAGAACTGGTTGTACTGCACTACCAAATTCAATCGCAAATACTTTCTCGACTGTACTCTCTCCAAAGCAGCAGAATCAGAGAACATCAAGAGAAATAAAACCTTAAGCTTCACTTTAAAAAAGCTTTTGCTTTTATGGTTTTAATGGTTCGGAATTTGAATAGGAAATCAGAATACGAACTAAAAGATCTCTTCATAAAGCCTAATTGCTAGAAGGACTAATTCAATGTTCCCGTTAATATATTCACAAAAAACACAAAATGGAACGGATGGTAAGAGTCCAACCTCCAAACAACAATTTTCTGGGACTATAAATATTTTAAGAACTCAAAAAACCTCCACCCCATTTTTTGGTTTTCACTGATAATGCATAGATTGCATCTGATAAAGTGTACTGCTGTAAGGTCCGAACTCCGATCCGTGGAGATTTCCACTCAGAAAATTCTGCTCCTGCGGCTTAGATCCATAAGAAGAAATCCCACAAAAGGGTCCAAAGAGAGCATTGCCATTCGTCGGATTGAAAACCACCGGCAAACCTTCGTTTGATGGTTTCCAGTCATACTGCTGTTTAACCACGGCAGTGATTTTTGGATGCTGCTGCGTAGGCCGCATAATTGATGAGGTGTGATCCGGTGAAGAAGGTCTTTCACTGTCCGGCGAGGGAGATTTGGAGTCCGGGATATTGACAGTTGTGATGTCATGGATGCTTAATCTCCTCTTATCTTTGCCTCCTGTAAGTTGTCTGATGAAGTATTTCTGAGCATGACTTGCGACCTGAGTTGGAGTCCTCGTGGTCACAAAATTGCGAGAGATGTTTCTCCAGTCACCTTTACCATACTTCTCAAGTCCCAGCAGAAATTGTCTGCAGTTTCATCCATCAAGAAACATCAAGGAAAATAAGCCTCTAAAAAAAAACACTAAAATACTTGAGTCTTAAAGCAAGGTCCCCCCAAACCATAAAGTGAATTACTCATTAAGATCTTATAAAGTGAAGTAAATAGATGCCCACTTTCACCAATCAGAATTCCATTCTATAAGCAAAAGAAAAATTCAAGCTTCAATCGGTTCCAAGTAATTTCGACACTTTTTAACATTGTCAAAATCATAAATTTTGCACAAAAAAGAAGCAAGACATTCGAAATCATAAATGTTAAGTGTAAAAACCAAATATATAAATATACCTGTGCTCTTCTTCAGTCCATGGCACACCTTTTTTCCTCTCCTGATCAGAAGGTCTTGTGGAAGTGCCTCTCTTGCCACCAACACAGTAAAACTGTTTGAACCCATGAATGTTGCTGTTGTTATTAACCCATTCCAATGTGAAGGAGTTTGAGGAATAGCCAGGAATTGGGATCAAACCAGCCTCAATATCACTCACATCCTCTTCCAATTCCCTGTACTGTTTCATCACGTCTCCCACTGTCTTTCCAGGAATCACGGCAGCCACTTTCACCCATCGATCTGGGGTGTCCTTGTCATAAAGAGCAAGTGCATTTTCAAACTGTTTGTTCTCTTCAGGTGTCCATTTTGCTTCTCTCCTCTCCTGAAACAGCCAACTCGAGTTTTGCAGATAAGTGGCGGGAGAGAGAATCTCACTTCCTCTGTGCATGACTTTACTTTTATCTATGGGGTTTGTTCCAAGTGCATATGACTCTCTCTCTCTCTCTATCTCTCTCTCTTGTTTACTGTGTCCTCTCTCTCTTTGAACTGAAACTTTCAAAGAGAGAGAAAACCCAAATGGGAATTGCAGAGGAGTTTTGATTTGGAGGTTTTATTATTTATAATTTATGAGCAAAAAGAGTCATGGATTGATTGAGAGGCATTTTGAATGGAATCTAACAGCCCTTTTCAAATAAGCATAATGGTAAAGAAATGGTCTCAACTTTCCAAAACCCAAGGAAAATTCGAGAAGCAAAGTTGAGAGAAAAAAAAAAAGAAAAAAAAAAGATCTTGGATTTTCGTTTTTTAAAAGATAAAACCTAGACCTCCCATTATTCAGATCCAAAGCTCACAAGCCCAAGATAAGTAGAACAAAAGAAAAGCGAAACCCAGATCAAGTACTGTGAATTCAGAGCTTCCTTCTACAGAAAAAGAAAAGATTCTGAAATCCCTTGAAAAGAAACGATAAAGAAAAATCCAAAAAAACAAAGGTGGCTTATTGAAGTAGAAAGCTTTTAGTGGTTTTTCATTTCCGAACCCTTTTTTTTCTTTTTTCCTTTGCAAGACTTGAAGCAAAAGCGGTGGAGAGTGAGAGCGAGAAGCAAATAAACTGAAAACTAATTGTTGTAAGGCCGGTCTTTGGACTTGCAAGACCGGGATCTATCTATGGAACAGGAACAAAGAAAACAGCACAGCAAGGAGATGGGTTAGACATACAATAAAGGAGAGGTGTCAAAAGCTGTTGCGTTGCGATTGGTGGGCATGGCGTTTGTGGGCGCAGTAGATAGAGAGATAGATGTTTAAACCCAACCAAAAAATCAGTGTTGAAATGGACAGCCTGTGATTGGCCAGTTTGTTTACATAAGAGAATATGTGTAAGGATATTTTAGTAATTTCAGACAAATGGACCCAAAAGAAAAATAAAAAGAAAATGGTTGTGGTGGTTGTTGTTAGCGTTGCAAGAACGGGCCGGGCCGGGCCCGTTCTCTTTAGGCCCACACGGGCCGTAGGCCGGCTGGGCTAGTTTGACCCGTTCTCTTTAGGCCCACACGGACTGCGGATCGGGCCGGGCCTGCCTATATTAAAATTATCTTGGCCCGACCTGGCCTGCGGGCCAATTTTACATGAGTCATGCCGTGAGCTGTGTCGGGCCGTGCCGTGGCCTTAAATGGACCGGCCCATCTTGACATCATGGGTTTAAATGGGCCAACCTATCTAAGCATGTAATTTTTTATTTTTATTTTTATTTTTTATTTTTAAATTTTTAAACAAATTAACAAATATAAAAGTTTGAATAGCCAAGGGAAATATAAAAAAGGATATTTTATTTATGATTGTCTCATTAAAAACCTTTCCAAGGAAAACCCAATAGGACAAAACCTTGGTAAGAAAAAAAGAGTACAATCGGGATAATTATACATAAGATGTTTACAAAATTACTAAAAACAAAAAATAAAAAATAAAAAACATAAAAAAAATTGTTCATAATTATTAAAACGTATTACTCCCAGTGGGAGTATCAGAAATGTCCAAATTTTCAAAGTCATCAACCCAATCATCTTGGACTTCTTGGCTTCTTCTACGAGCATCCTCCTAATCTTTGACGCACATTACTGCTTCCAGAATATTGTCACTCATACGTGCACGCCGTTCGTCAAATACTCTACCACTGTAACTAAATACTTGTTCACTTGTAATTGTGGACACTGGTATGGTTAGTATATTACGAGCCATTTTAGAGAGTACAGGAAAAGTTCTTGACTGTAATCTCCAAAATGACAAAAGATCAAACTTATTGAAATCATGACCACCACCTTGCTCATTGAAAATAAATGCTGCAAAATTTGTTTCTAGATAGTTTTCCAATTCACTGCGTATTGAAGATGTGGATGATGCACCAAAACCAAATCCAGTATAGCTAATCATACTTGCCCATGAAGAACCATGTGGTACAGATGTAGTATTTGCTAAAGGTGCAGGGGATACAGTTTGGCCTCCTCCATATTTTTCATTTTATGCAGTAAATATGTTGTTAACTTTTGCTTGCATATTTTGAATGGTTATGATGTCAGAATGCACCCTTAATTTTTCCCCTATACCCTTAAGCAAATATTCAACACCAGCTAATTTAACTCTTGGATCCAATACAGCGGCTATACAATACAAATGTGGAACACGTTCCTAATATTTTTTGAATTTTTGTTCTATGAACTCAACAGATTCCCTAAACATGTCAAAATTTCTATGCATATCGAAGATTGCAGCAATGTTGTACAATTTATGTAATGCATGAGGAGAGGTGGGATAGTACACACCTGAGAGTTGGAGAGTGGCTTCGTAAAAAACTTTAAGAAATTGTAGAAGCATGAAGCAATTTGCCAATCAAATTCTTGAAGTGGCTCAGTTGGATTCTTCAAGTTGTAATGTACGGTTATGACCTCTTTGTATGGTAGGCATGCGTTCAGCATCAAATATGTTGAATTCCACCAGTGTCCCATGTCAATTGAAAGTTTTCTAGGTTTCATGCTTGCTCTCTTTCAAAGTTTAGCAAATTCTTCAATTCAAGAGCAAGAACTTGCTACGTAACCCAAGGCCGTTCGAATATTTTCCAAAAAACCTTGAAAAAACTCCATGCCATCTTGAACACACAAGTTAATACTATGACAAGCACATCTTTGGTGAAAAAGTGTTTTGCCATGTTGTGGTCTCAATGTTGTTTTGAAAAGGTTAATAGCAACAGTATTAGTAGATGCATTATCAAATATGATGCTCAAAACCTTTTCTTTAATGCCATAAAAATCAAAAACTTCCATGATGACATCATGAATGTCCTTGGCATCATGCAGACAAGGCATTGGTCGAAAAACAATTAATCTTTTCTTGAAACACGCCTATATTGTGGATTATAAACATTTTGAATGTACTCCTCAAAGGCTGGATCATCAGCAAGACTAATTGGTTGTTGAGCACTAGCCAAATATCTAGCATGCCATTCTCTAGCTCTTTATTGGTCATATGACCAATTGGTAACACTACCATCAGGGCTAAATTGAAGTGTTTGTTAATGACAATCAACACCACCTATACCATGCTTAGCTTTGCATTTTTTGTGATGCCTCTCTACGTGACCAGTGCCAGAAGAGGATTTACTTGTGTAGTCTTGTTTGCATACTTTGCAAATTGTGCTCTCTTATGTTACACCATTCTCATTTGTACATGTTACTAGATCAAAGTAACTCCACACTGGTGAAGTTCGTTGAACTTTCTTTTTGCCTTTACGAGTGACTTCAGAGGAGCCATCAACTTGAGATAGTAAGTCAACTCCAATTTCTTCCAGTGGATCATTAAATTGTTCTTCTTCGTTGATCACCAAATGTGAAATGTTGGCTCTACCTCTATGTGATGATGCCATAGCTTTAATAAAAAATAACAATAAATTAACGTAACATAAAAATTAAATAAAATAATTATACAATAAAATTAACTTAAAACAATATAAAATTAATGAACAACAAATGAAATAAATTATACCTTCAAGTTTTTTTTCCTTTCTGAAGAACTCTAAGTAATCTACAAAAAAAGACAATACATAAGATCTTAGAAGTTTGTTGAATGAGTATCTCTGTAAATGTTCTACGTTTATTTATAGGTAAAAAAGTTTATTTTTTTTATTTTTTAAATCTTTTTTTTTATTTTTTTCTTTCAAGTCTGATTTAATTAGACAATTCGTTAAAGACTTAAGATCTCAACTTTGTGCATTGTAGGCCTTCCTTCTAAGCCTCTATGTTAGGCCTGCCCCTTTATAATTGCATAAGGGAATCTAATGCCATGTTCACTCACGGGTGAATATGGCAAATATAAATTATATAATATTTAATTCTTATATATATTAAATAATATATATAGATTAAATGTATAGTATTTTGATATGATAATACATGACCTATAGACTTAGTATCTTATTCTCAGCTGTACTTCTCAAAAGCAAAGTATGCCTTATGTAAAAAACCCAAACTACCCTCATGTAAAATAAACTTGCATATAAAATTTTCGCCTAGGGGGTTCCGCCCCCTACAACCCCTAGGAGGGGAGTTTTACCACCCCCTTCCAACCCCCACGTTGACCTTACCATGAAGGTCGATCTGTGTACAACCTCTGCATAGGAGCAATCTGCGTTAGGACAATAATTATACTCCACACATACTAACAATGCCTATAAGAAAAAAAAAATTAAAAAAATGCAAAGAAAAGAAAAGAGCTTGTCAAGCCTATTGCAATGTGATGTGCATGGGGGAATCTAATGCCATGTTCACTTACGGGTGAATATGACATGTATATATATTATATAATATTCAATTCTTACATGTATCAAATAATATATATACTAAATGTATAGTATTTTGATGTGATAATGCATGACTTACAGATTCAGCATCTGATTCTCAACTTTACTTCTCAAAAGCAAAGCATGCCTACAAGGAAAAAAATAAAAAAATAAAAAGAAATGTGAAAAGAAAAAGAACTTGCCAGGCCTATTGTGATGTGATATGCATTGGGGAAATCTAATGCCATATTCACTCACGGGTGAATTTGGCATGTATATATATTATATAATATTTAATCCTTATATGTATTAAATAATATATATATATTAAATGTATAGTCTTTTGATGTGATAATACATGACTTACTGAAGAAAGCCATACTCAGCCATGTTCACCCGTGAATGAACATGAAAAAATATATCTAAATATATATATATGTATATATATATTTATATGAAATTGGCCCACAATGGGCCTTCAGTGGGCTGGCCCATTGTGGGCCTGTATGGGTCTTACATTGGCTGCGATGGGTTGGCCCATTGTAGGCCTAGATGGGCCGGTGGGCCGGCCTATTATGGGCCTAGAAGGGCCGGCCTGACCCAGCCCAACCCAGTCCAGCCCATGATTTTCCATGAGCCGTACCGGGCTGGCCCATGGGCCGACATATACTAGCTCAGCCCAACCCACCAGTATTTATGGGTCGTGCCATGCTGTGAACAATATCGGGCTGTGCCGGCCTGGCCCATCACTATAGCAGGATGGGCTCGGGCCGGCCCATGGGCCTCAACCCATTGTTGCATCTCTCGTTGTTGTGCCACCATTGTTGTTCGGTTGCAAATATGTGAGAGAAGTCTTTTGAAATATTTACTTTTTCTCTCTTTTTTTTTGTTTTTGTTTTTAAGTCTCTGCTTAATGGCGCAACATTAGTCTCATTGAGACATACTACTGCAAAATGAAAATATATTACTTATTGTTAGATATATTTAGTATTTTAAGGACATAGAATTGGCTAGTCATTGTTTAATATATAATACATACGCTTAGTTAAAACTCAAAGACTATAAAGGATGTATTTAGCATTCAGGTATTTGGCTATTTACCCTCTTGATTTCACTTTTAACACAAAATCATTATCATCCTCTTTGTTTTTTATTCAATTATCATCATCTTTATTAGTTATCAATAAACATAGTTTTTAGCGCTTGATAGCAACTCCAAGCAAAGACAAAAATAGAATGGAGAGAGAGGGTAGAGTATACCTTTTGTTTTTGTTTTTGTTTTTGTGAACGATTTTGTTTCATTGTTCATAAAGTTGAGTAAAAAAGAAAAACCCGCAAAAAGTTGGCGATCATAATTGCGGGATGCGGGATGCTTGCATTAGTAAGGGGAGAAAAATGGTAAAGTAGAGGATGAGGAAGGTTTCTTTTTTTCTTTTTTCTTTTTCTTTTTTTTGGCCATGCGTTCCTCTTGGGTGTTATAGGTTTCCTGTAACCTTTACAACAACGTGGACATTGGAGGAAGTGGCTACATTTTAAATTGAAAACAAATAATAATAATACCTTTCAAAATAGAAGTTCAACTAATTTAGAAATATGAATGAAGATATTGAAATTTGTATACCAATGGCAAGGAATACAATTATCTGAATGGAAATTAGTGGAAAAACATTTCTGAAATCAATAAGGTTCATAATTAGCATGCAACCAACGTTTTATTTCTGCATTTTTAATGATGCAGGATACGATTTTATCCTTTGGTTGCATTTTTATTTTTAGTTGAAAAACTTCAGATATTTTAGGCTTTATCCTTATTTAGTTCTAGTTATATTATATTTCAAAAAAATTTAGTTCTTTTATGTTTCAAAAAACAGAGTTATAAATTATGCATTCTATATTATTTATGGTAATCAATCAATAACATTCATAATTTTCAACTCAAAAACTTGTTTACTTCTCTCTTCCTCTGCATACACTTCGTCAATTGGTATTAGAGCCCAATATTATGACTCACCAAAGGACAAAATATTTCTAAAGAAATTGTTGTTGAAGTTCTCAGTGGTGTTAGAACTTGACTCGAGTGCGTGACATTGAATAGCAGTGGTTGGGACTTGAGGTTGGTTAAAACACCACTAACAAGCTCTGTAACACTCCGAAATTAATTAAGTGGTTTTAGTGTATAAAATTGTATATTAGTGTATCATGATGAAAGTATTAAATTTAACTTGACCATTTTGTGATATTTCTAAATTAATGTTATTTTTAATTATATTAATCATTTTAATTACTCTTGATTATTTTTATTTGCCATTTTGAATTTTTAAACAAAATAATATGTCAAATACCAAATACGTCCCGTTTGAAAACGATATGTTGTACACGGTTTTCTTGTTAAAACACATTCTCTCTTCTTTATTTAATCCCTCCTCTCTCTATTTCAATCACTCTCGTTCTCTCTCTCTCGTCTCTCTTACTCACTGCCTCTCTTTCTCTCTTCTCTTTCATTTGATTCAAAAACTTTTGAGTTTAAACCTCAATCCTCAGTCAAATTGGAAGCTTGGGAACGTGATTTAGCAACCACAACTTCGAATCAAAGACTAAATCAAGGTTAGTTTTCAAATTTCAAAACTTTTTCTAAATTTTTCAATTTTCTTAGTATTTTGAAATCCAAGCTTCCTTAAGCGTAGATGTAACACCCCGAAGTTAATTGAGTATAATTAAAGTATTAAATGATGGATTAGTGTGCCATAGTGATTATTTTAAACTTAACTAGAACATTTTGTGAAATTTTTAAATTAATGTCATTTCGATTCTTTTAATGATTTTTAATTATTTTTAAGTGCTATTTTAAATTTTAAAACAAACAATTTGTCAAATGACCAATACGTCCCTTTTGAAAAAACCACGTGCTGTACACACGGTTTTCCTTCACTGGTTTTGTCTCTCTTTCCTCTATTTATTTCACTCATCCTCTCATTCTCTCTCTCTCACGCTCGTCTCTCTTCTCTCTCCTTCCCCGTGGGTCTCTCTCGATTTCTCTCATCCACTCTCTAAAATTTTGATTCAAAATTTGATTTCAAGCTTCGAGATTGTAGATTGAAGGCCTGGGAACGCGATTGAGCAACCAAAAACATCGTTTTCAAGCTTCGATTCGAGGTTAGTTTTTAAAATTCAAAAGTTTTTCTATTTTTCAAATTTTCTTGTATTTTGAAATTTAAGAGTTTCTAAGCCTAGAAAAGCTTCAATCTAAGTTAGATGGACTTAGATTAGCTAGAATGCAAACTCTATTTCATCAAAAATGGATTGGAATCAAGATTTTTCATTTTTCCTCTATTTTCACTATTTTGGATTTTTGTGAAAATCATGTTTAAAACTTGTTTTAATCCATTAAAAAGTGTTCTACTATGATTTTCTATTGTTTTTGATGATTAGCCATGCCTGAGAATTGAGAAAACATGTTGAAATTGAGAATTTGGATTCGGGATGCCGAGAACCCGTGCATGGAAAATTCTAGAATTTTTTCAGATCGACAGGCCGAACTTCATATTCGGCAGGCCGGATTCATTCGACTGGCAGGCCGAACCTGGAGATGTTCGGTCGACCGAACCTGCTCTTTCGGCAGGCCAAACTGTGCAGTTCGACAGGCCAAACCATGACGACCAGCAGGCCGACCGGGCATGGTGTAGTTTTGTGATTTTTTACCCGTTTTCACTGTTTTGAACCCCGATTGAAATTTTAACTTTATAAAATGATTTTATAAACCTAAAAGGCACACTAGGACACCATGAGACGATTTAGTATTATAAGATACCTCAGGTTAGATACTAATGAACTAAGTTACTATGCATTTAGGATTTGTGCATGGATCCACGGAGCCAACGTATAGCGGCTCGGGATTACGGTGTGGGACACTAACACAGATATCGAGGTAGGACTTCTACCCCTTCTTTGATAGCCAGTTTTAAATATTTTGGCCTCAAAGGGATTTTTACGAAAATGTTTTCAAATGATTTGTTGACAAAGGATTTTCATTAACTGTTTTCTGAAACAATAGATTGAGGTGGATTTCATAATAAACCTCATAATGAACATAAATAATTATATCTGGTAAAGAAGATATTTTATTAATAAAGAAGATATATATATATATATATTTGAGGGCGTGATGCCATATCAGAGATCGGGTCGTGTAGTGAACGACCTTGGTGGCAGGTCCCGAAACCCAACTGGGCCACTTCGATGGTGAATAATTGGTTTGCCCGAGAAAGCTTAAAAGGTATTCTTGACAAACCGATTTCAATGAGATTTTTATTTAATGAAAATATTTATTTGATTTATTTATTTGTTAAGAAAGTTTTGATAAAATATTTATCTGTTTAATTTAAAATATAGTCCTACTGAGCCTTTCGCTCACTTTTTTATCTGTTTTAAAATCTTAACCCTAGGTGGACATCAGCTTAGGATCGGAGAAGAGTCCACTGACCGGACTTACGACCAGTAGAAGATTTGGGTAGGTTGTGGTATAAATCGAGGCATGTAAGATCTTTAACTTTCTTTTATTTCTGGACTGTAGTTGTATGGTATTATTGTCAGTACTACATGTGTGTGCACAATATGTGGGCCAGTGGGACCCATACTCGTTCCACCTTATATTTAAATATTTTTAATGTTCTTTTATTTGCTTAATTATTATAATGGTTTATTTTAATTCCTTAATTATTCCATTCAAACGATTTAAAATTTCTTCAAATTTACTTATAAATTTAATTCTAAAATCCTATTTTCAACTAAATCTTTATTTAATTAACTTAATTAAACCACCATGTCACCTCCCGTACTCCGGGGCGTGACAGTAGGAAACCCTTAATCTAAGTTAGTGGAACCCAAAACATCTAGAATCTAGGCTTGGTTTGATTAAAAATGGATTTGAATCAACATTTTGCATTTTTGGATTTTCTTTGATTTTTCTATGCAAATCTTGTTTAAACTAGTTTAGAATGTTCTATTATGTTTTTATATCATCTATGAGTATTTTTCATGCTTAAGAATTGAGAAAAACAGGTGAAAATAAGAATTGGGCTCGGAGAGGCTGAGACCCAATTCTAGAAAATTTGAGAATTTTCCTAATTCAGCAGGTAGAACTTCATGTTCAACATTCATGCCAGACTTGTACGTTTGGCAAGTCAAACCTGGAGAATTTTGGTAGGTCGAACCTGATTTGCCAGTAGGCCGAACCAGGGAGACCGATAGGGCGACCAGGCTCTGTAAAAATTTGTTATTTTTCACTCGTTTTCACTATCTTAGACCCTAATTGAGATTTTAACCTTGCAGTATGATTTTATAAATACAAATGGCATGCTAGGATACCATTGAATAGTTTAGCAACATAGGATATTTTAAGCTAGATACTAATAGACTTAGTTTATATATTTAAGGTTGTTCATGGTTCCGTAGAGCTAACGTATAGCTCATCGGGACTACGCTGTTGGATATCAGCATAAATATTGAGGTAGGACTTCTACCTCATTTCCTTGGTAACCTAGTTTTTAAATGAATTTGGCCTCAAAAGAATTTTCATCAAAATGTTTTCAATGATTGATTGAAAAATGATTTTTATTGGTTATTTTCACAAACAGTAGATTGAAGTGATTTTCATAATAAACCACATAATAAATGTAAATGAAAATACTTGGTAAAAGAAATTTTAATAACTATGGAAATATATAGACAGGCATGATGCCATATTCAGAGATCGGGTCTTGTAGCGTGCGACTTTGGGGACAAGTCTTGAAACTCAATTGGACCACTACGGTGGTGATAATTATGGTTTGCCCAAGAAAGATAAAAGGGTACTTTCTAGATGAACTGATTTTGATAAGATTTATTTAAATAAATTTAGTCATTTAATTCTGTTTTCCAATTAATTTTCCTTGAAAGATAAATTTTATATTTAAATTATTTATCTGTTTTTAAAATTTAGTCCTACAGAGCCTTTCGCTCACATTTTATTTCTTTTTAAAACCTTTCCCCCTAGGTAGAATTCAGCTTAGGATTGACGAAAGGTTCGTAGACCGGACTTGCAAGTAGTAAAAGACCTAAGTAGGCTATTTGTATAAATTAATCAAGGCATGTATTATTTTAATTTATCTCTTTATTTTAGATGGTAGTTGTAATTTAAATATTATCGATACTATGTGTGTGCACAAGTTGTGGGTCGGTGGAACCCACCATGTATTTTCTCTTTCTTTATTATTTTATTTCATTTTGTTTTATCCTTTTGTTTAGTTAATATAAATATTTGTTTAAAAAAGGGTTTTAATTTATCACTTGTTTCTTATTTAATTAAATTCTTTAACTTGTGTTTTAATTAAAATTTTTACTTAATTAACTTAATTAACTCGCCACGTCACTTCTCGTACTCCGGAGCATGACAGAATGGTATTAGAGCCCTAGGCTATGAACTTTGGGACTTATGCACACATACGTACAGCAATGAAATACCACTAACAATCCAATTTTGTTTTCAGAATTGAGAGAATGACACTTAGGCGTCGTTCATTTGTTGCTGACGCAAACCTAGGAAATGAGACAAGTATGATGGGAGTGATGCTTGTTGCTTTTCGACAGATGGTAACAAGGGCAAGACCAGAGGATTTCGAGGCTAGTCATCGACACGCATATTTTAAGAAGTTTTGACGTGCATTTGTTCCGACCTTCAATGGAAATGGGGACCCACAAGTGACCAAATATTGGTTAGATTTAGTAGTGAAACACCTAGATACCCTTGGCGTGCCAACAAAGTATCGTGTGGAGTTTGCAGCTTATAAATTCGAAGGTGGTGCTAATATTTGGTGGAAGCAAGCTAAACGCCTAGAGAATAATGGGAATATTAGCTAGGACAGGTTCGAGGAGCTATTCTACGATCGTTATTTCCTGCAAGGATATAGAGACCAGAAGGCGGGTGAATTATATAGATTGCAACAGGGTGATATGTCAGTTTGGGAGTACGAGGCAAAGTTTAACGAGCTGGCCAAGTTTGCTCCATCTGTAGTGGCATCAGAGCATGAGAAGTGTATTAAGTTTCAAGAAGGGCTTAAGGCTTCCATTCGACAGCAGGTGGTTGCCTACGACTCAAGAATTTTGGTGAGCTTGTGTCGTCAGCTCTATCTATGGAAAATGATTATACACAGTACTGTGAGGATCAAGCAAGGATGTTAGGAGGACCACAAAGGAGCAATAGGAGGAGCACCAGCAGCCGTCCAACTTAAGGGAAGAGTCAATAGGGTAACATGAATAACAGAAATAGCAGTTCATTCAACAACGAGGCGCAGCAATCCCTACAGCTTTCACTGCCACTATTGCTGGTAGCCGGGACATATCAAGAGGAATTGCCCAATCAGGACTGCTCATCTAGGACTTCAGGCTAAAGAAGGAGCTAGTTGTCAACCTCAACCTCAGCCTCAGACTCTACCTCTGCCTCAACAACTTCCTCAACTCTAGTTCCATCAGTTCTCCCTTCAGCAATTGCCATACCCAAAACAAGGACCCCAACTACAGAACTTCCAATGCAATGCCCCATAATATCGAGCACCGAGCATAGCTAGCATGCAGTCACCTTCACCGAGCAATATCGACTGACTAACTCAGGACCTAGCAATGTTGGTAGAAGAAAAAGGAAAGCTCTAGTTCAGGTTCACACCATGACATCAAGGAGTTTGGATGCCCAGACTACCAACGCAGTTGTCGATGGTATGATTCTAGTTTCTCAGTCCTTAGCCTATGTTTTATTCGATACCAGTGCCACTCATTCTCTCATTTCAAGTTCTTTTGTACATGCCTTGGGATTATAAATAGAAGAGTTTGATGAGCCTTTAGTTATAACCTCACCCTTGGGGCAGGTATATGTGAACTATATATGTAAGTCTTGTAAAATAAAGATTAAGGGTGAGATTTTGAAGAGTGATTTGATTGTAATCCCCATGAGTTCATATGATGTAATCCTACGGATAGACTGGTTATCCAAGTACAATGCGGTTGTAGACTGTCAACTTAGGAGAATGACCCTAGTGTCTGATAGGGGAACGACGATTACTTACCAAGGTGATAATGATCAAATAATGAGTGAGCTCCTCATGAAGACATGTCTCGAAGGATGGAAGAATCTAGCTTGCTATGCCTTCCTCATAAACCTAGAAGGAGAGGCGAGTGCATCAAGAAGAAGTGTAGCAATTCCAATGGTTGATGAGTTTGAAGATGTCTTCCTTGATGAGTTACTAGGACCGCATCAGGAGATTGAGTTTGGCATTGAGTTACTTCCAGGAACGGCTCAGATATCTATAGCACCTTATCAGATGTTACCGACAGAGATGAAAGAATTGAGAAAGTAACTTTAGGAGCTTGCTGACAAGGGATATTTGCAAAATAGCACATTGTCGTGGGAAGCACCAGTTTTATTCGCTAAGAAGCATGATGGAACCCTCAAGTTGTGCATAGATTTTTGATAGCTAAATCGAGTCACTGTGAAGAACAAGTACCCAGGATCGATGAATTATTTGATCAGTTGGGAGGCTCACGGTACATTTCAAAGATAGATTTGTGTTCGGGATACCACCAGCTCAGGATTAAGGAAGAGGATGCCCCCAAAACAACTTTTAGGACCCAGTATAGATGCTTGGAGTTTTTGGTGATGCTGTTTGGGTTGACAAATGCTCCAACAGCATTTATGGACCTGATGAATAGGATTTTCAGGCCTTATCTAGATTAGTTCATGATTGTATTCATTGATGATATCTTGGTCTATTCTAAAACTTGGGAGGAGCATGAGCAGCATCTCAAAGTCAAGTTTCTAAGACATGTTATCTCCGAGCAAGGTATCTCAATGGATCTGTCCGAGGTAGAAGCCATAATGGAGTGGAAATGACCGAGAAATGTAGCAGAAATCTATAGTTTCTTAAGACTCGTAGGATACTACAGGAAATTTGTAAAGGACTTCTCGAAGATAGCAGCTCTGCTAAAAAGACTAATTAGGAAGAATGTTAGATTTGAATGGGATGAATAATGTGAATTTACCTTCCAATAGTTAAAGAAACGGTTGACCATAGCTTTGGTGTTGATGATCCCAAATAGTGATGAGTCGTACGAAGTTTACATAGATGCTTGGGGACACGGACTTGGGTGCGTATTGATGCAACATAGACGCGTGGTGGTGTATGTTAGACATGTATGCCCTAAGGAGTAAAAATGTAATGAGTTTTTGAAGACATTTTTATCAATAAAGAATTCATTTATTATTCATATACCAAATCTTGTCCTCTTTACGTTCATATTTGTTGAATGTATGATAAGCAAACAATAGTCTGAGACTGTCGGTCTAAACCTTTAAAAATTGAGCATATGATGGACATATTATGCAGAAGACACGATTCTTAAGGTGACGGTCTAAATCATAAGATCCGCAATCGAGGGAATAAAGTTGGGCGCTTTATTCATGTAAAGATTGTTATGTTGTCTATATCCCTATTGCGAGATGGTTTGTCTTGACCATCGGAGGTGGACTCCGTGAATAGAAACATTGGCACGTTGTCATAGGTGACGATATGTTGGATCGGGACATAAAGTGAATTGATTTGGATTAATAATTCTGTCTTGGCAAATCGATTCAATCTAGACAATCATTTGTATTGCATTTTAATCCTGAGATGACTAGTGGGCCCGTTGTCTTGACTT
>CAMOHE010045831.1:21696-36088 GCA_946598075.1 Artocarpus hirsutus | reverse complement strand
ATCATTCTAAAATATACAGCATGCATTGTAGAATCATAATAAATATATTCTCATGAGTTTTATACCAAAATAATTATCAAACCATATCTCTAGCTTTTCTTGCAAATAATGATGAAAACATGCTAAAATATGCATATTAACATAATTGGAAATTTGCATGAACTTTGAACACATAAATTATACATTAAAGATAGAGAAAAACACATACTAAGAACCAAGTTTGAATTAAAGAAAACCTACCTCAAAGCTCCTTTGAAAAACACCAAAGTTTGGGTTAAAAATCAAGCTTGTATTGACTCCAAAACGGCTTCAAACGTGGCTAAAAATTATAGTTGTCGTGGTTGCAAAGAGAGCTTTATGCTTTGTGTCTTTAGTTGAAAATTTGAAGTGAGAAAGAAGAGAATGAGAAACTAGAGAAAAGAGTGATGATGGTTGAATAAATAAGCATCAAGATAATTGAGGAGCGGGAGAGAATTAAATGAGCATTAAAAGAAAATATTATCATGTCTCCCATGGAGACTTTTAGCAAATAATGTCAACATAATTGAGGGGACAAATGGGACAAGTTGTAGAAGAAGAAAAAGGAAGCACTAAAAAGGTGGTTGAGAAAACATATCGATGTCTCCTGGTAGTTGAGATGAATTAATTCTATGTCTCCAAGTAGTTGAGGCTACTTAATTAAGCATTAATGTAGCGGGAAAAGGTTGGTAGAAATGAGTGATAGGTAGATTTTAAATATTTACTACGGAGACTTAGTAAAAATGCTAAAGTGACATTTTATTTATACGATTTTTACAAAATCATACCCGTTAAAATAACGGGTGTTTCAGTGGAGGCAGAGAGAGACGGCAGCAGCTGATTCGGATGGGTCTGTGTTTGTATTTCTGAAGTGTGTTTTTGAAATATGTCTGAATACCGAGGTTGGATAGGGGTTTTAAGTAAGCTACTACAACCGTTTTCTAAAAAAAGTATCGTGGAAAATACCACGACAGTATCTCGAGAAAACCATCGTGATATCTTAAAGAAACCACGACGATTTTCTCAAGAAACCATTGTGGAATACGAGGATACCACGATGGTTTCTCGAAAAAACCGTCATGGTTTCTTTGAGATACCACGACAGTTTTCTCGAGAAACCGTCGTGGTATCTTCATATACCACGATGGTTTTCTCCAAAAACCATCGTGGTATATTTGAGATACCACGACGGTTTTCTTGAGAAACCCTCTTAGTATCTCTCGTATTCCACGACGGTTTTTTGAGAAAACCGTTGTGATATCTTCACCCCATGCCACGACGGTTTTCATTTTCATGGGCGTAACTTGCCGCGTATTTTTGACTTTACCACGATGGTTTTCAGGAAACGGTCGTGAAATAAAGGTCGTGTAATCAATAATTTCTTGTAGTGGCAATAGTTTCAAGGCTAACTACAACCAACCTTCCAGACAACATAGCAGAAGCTCCTCAAGCTCTAGAACTCTAATTGTCAACTCATCGTCAAGAGCTCAAATAATATTAAAAATGCAGGCTCTTTGTTGATGATAAAATTAATGGTGGGTATACACTTGTTGTACTTGAAAATGCAAGACAATCATAACCTAAGGTAGAACAAGAACGAGCGGTTGAGAAACAACCTGTTGGGAATAAGCCACTGCATGCATTTAACTTGTCTTTAGTACCTCCAAAATTTATACAGCTGGCTTTGTACTCACATTCTTTCATGCGCGATGGGTTAATAGTTCAGTGCGGATGCCGAAAATAATCAAGAGATCCACAAAGTGATGTTAGATAGCATGCCATATTACTCCTCCACCTATTAACTTAAGCACCGAGGGGGAAATTATTCTTTATGCTATACAATATTGGAGAATATTAGATGTTGGCACTTGTTTCACAATGGGAGGACCAAATATATTGGTTTGATCCCCTTGGACACCTACCACGTGATGATTTCGTATCACTCATAAGATTGTAAGTGTCAATTTTCTTATAAAATTAATTATGTTAAGTTTTACATTATTGTATTTATTAATTCATTTTAATCATGATATATTGTTAGGGCGCTTAACGATTAGAAACTTCAAGTGCGAAGCGGTATACCATGTGATGATTTCGTATCACTCATAAGATTGTAAGTGTCAATTTTTCTTATAAAATTAATTATGTTAAGTTTTACATTATTGTATTTATTAATTCATTTTAATCATGATATATTGTTAGGGCGCTTAACAATTAGAAACTTCAAGTGGGATGCGGTATAGCATTGCGACCGAAAGGAGAGCTATATTCCAAACATAAATGTCCATGACAACAAGGAAACATACAATGTAGCTTTTTTATTCTACATTTCATATGGGATATAATTAATAACGGTATACAAGCCCTAGCAAAAAAAAAAAATTTATATACATACGCATATAAATGAAGTTAGAATTGAGTGGGTACAATTTGTAAATAGGTATGTCAAATTTAGCTAAACATAGTAGATAAATGATTATGTAAAATAGTACAATGTAATTGATTTTGTAAAAACCTTATAATTTCAATGTATATCTTTTTACTTGTAATTAGGACCTTGTAGTAATAGATAACACAAGATTGGCCATCTCCTGGGAAATAAAAAATTCAATCTTTTTTTTGGTGCACGACCAATTTTCCACGACGGCATAGTTTTTAACAAAAAACAATTCAATCTTTTTTTTGGTGCATGACTAATTTTCCACGACGGGATAGTTTTTAACAAAAACCATCGTAGAAACATAACCTTACAAGACAATTTTTGAAAAAAACCATCATATAAGGTTTAGGTATGTCAATTTTTCACAACGGTTTTATGAAAAAATGTTGTGTAAATTATATCTTCTACAATGGTTTTAAAAAAAACTGTCGTGCAAGGATATATTTTCATGACGGTTTTTTGTGAAAACCGTTGTGATAGAGGGCCCCTAAACACCTAAATTTGGCGCCTAAACGGATGTTCTACAATTGTTAAAAAAAACCATCATGAAACCTCAATTTGGTACCACGACGTAGGTTTTCACTATAATAAAAACCGTCGTGAAAGCTTTCTACGACGGTTTAAAATTGTCGTAGAAGGCCCTGTTTGTAGTAGTGGTTTGATCGTCCTAGTGGTGCATAAACTCATTCTCTTGAGTTGAATCAACCACCTCCTCTATTGTTCCTTCCTTTCTTTGTCCAAAGAAGGCTTGTGCTTGATTTGCAATTCTCTTTTCTTCTTCGTGTTGTTCAATTTTTATTTGCTTTTGATTCTATAAAGGGAAAAAAATTGATTAAATCAAGGATATTGTGGATTTGAAAGCATTACCATACGAAAATCTTGATATTTTGGACCAGCCTGCGAGCCAATTTGAAGACTTTTTTGGTGTCCCGAATTGGCTTGTTGATGGCAGCAAGGTTGTCACACATGCCTTTGAATTTTCCGACATATTCTTCAATCAATAAGGGTCCTTTCTTTAAGCAAACAAAGGAATCTTTCAAAAGTTCTTTTTCTATAGCGTTAGGAAGTAATTGCTCTTCCAAACTACTCCATATTTACTTTGCTGTTTCACCTTGCTTGATCTTGCTAGGTGTGTTTTCAGTCATGATGTTTAGGCTATGAAACAAGCAATATATCTCTGTTGAGCCACTGCATATATTATGAATTTCCAACCTTCTTTTTGGTATATCGTATGTAAGATGGTGGGCTATCCCAGCACTTTTAATCGAGGGCAAGACCTGCAACTTCTAGATAAGAAAGTTAAAAGAACTTAATTTTACATAAACAAGGCTAGCACACTGATGGAAGATTTGTATTGTCAGCTTAGGTTTATCATGAGAATTTTCAGAGGCAGAGCTTGCCATAGGCTTTGATACCGTAAAGAGTTTTGATAGAAGATCAGAGAAAGTTAAGAAAGAAAGGAATTTGAATAAAAATTCCATTCGCTCTTTTTCACACAAGTAAGGTGCTCTGTGGTGGTTTATATAAAAGAGCAAAACATTAAGGAGTAGAATAATTAATCTCCTAAGAATGAGTGCAACATTAGTAAACCAATTAATTTTCCAAGATATTGTCTCAATATTTCTAGAAATAGAAAAGTCTAACTATACAGAGCAAATTGCCATATTGGTTTCCAGCGGACTGCCATGTATTATGGGATCTTTATACTGTCTCAAATCAAATGGTACTGTAGAGTTGACTTCCTCATTTTGGGGTTTGTCATGATCTTCGCTATTATTAGTAAGTGCTATATCAAATGCAAAGACTTTAAAAAATTAAGAAAATCTTCGTAACGATTATATATTACAACTTATCTATTAAGTTATGCCAATTTATCCCATAATTTAAAACCACTATATATCTACACTTCTCCACTTCTCACTAAAACAAGAACCGACATATTCATTCATTTGATAAGATGTAACAAAGAAGACATCAGACACGGCTCTTGACATGGTTTTAAAAGTCAAGTGATTGGAAAGGAGATTTTGTGTGAGTTTTGAAAGAAAGAGATATGGTTTTTTTCTTCTACGTGCACTCAAACAATTCTTTCTTGACACGTTAATAATATATTTTCACGCAAAAAGATTCTAACTTGTATGGAGTAGTTCTAGGTGGTTTAGGCTGAAATAGGAACTTCCGCAATGCGGGCAAAAAATGTTTGAACTGGAATTAGTATGGATAAATTGTGATTCAAGCAGAACGTTCAATGCATTTAAGAATGAGGACATAAATTACCGTCCCCTATATTTTACGCTAATAATAGTTGAATAGGTCCTTGTTTGTGTCGGGATCTAGCCTTCTACATTGAGTCGTGATGAGTTGAATTATTATTTTTTTGGTGGCCCAAGTAGCAATCAAGCATGGAAGTAATGGAATGTATAAGATTTGTGCATTATTATTGCCTCATATTTTACATATATAGTAACATATGAGATTAATTTTAAAGCCCGTTTGGAAATATTCTCAAAACAAAAAATTTTGATTTCAAGTCAATTTTAGTGATAATGTTTTTTTCACAAATTTTGTAGTTATAGTGTTTTCAATTTAAATTTTTGGTTTGAACTTATGTCCTCATGTGAGTTGTTACAATTTTTGGTGCCATGCATGACAATTTTGTCCATGTTAAGTACACTAAATTTTCTGTTAGACAATAACACGCTTGTACGTAACACTTTGGAATTGGAAACTCTACAATCTGTATGTCGGTGGGAATCAAATACAAATTAAAATTCAACTTTGAGATTTTATAGACGATTTTACATGACAATATTTAGTTTTATTAAAACACAGGGTTGATGTTTTTGCTTTTTCTTATTATTATTAACAGGAGATACGTGCTTTAGGCACATAAACACTGTGTAGTAATTATTTCCCTAAAAAGTCGTAGTAATTTTATATACAAAAAGTATGGAAAGCATTGCAAAATTTATTATCTTTTTTTTTTTTAACAAAATGTCACATTAAATGTTCATCTTCATTAATTATTATTGTGAGGAGAAAATAATTCACACTAATAGATAATACTATATCTTATTCGTAACAATTTTATGAGACTATGTTAAATGCTCATATTCTTTAATTCAAATATATTCTCAGTTGAAAAATCGAATAAACAATTTTTGATTGTCTCTCTCCAATACAGTATAGAAGTACATAATCTTATAGAGTATAAAGATCCACAAATAGAAATATTTTGAGAAAAACAATAATGAAAAAAAGGACGTGCTTCATATGTCATCGTAGGCTTTTAATCCACGAAGTGGTGGGCTCAAATTGCTTCAACCCTTGTCTGGTTTAGATAAATCAAGACTTATCACAGAAATAAAGCATGCATTTTTTATAAAACATTTAAAGTATATTTGAGGTTTAAAAAAACTTTGTAAAAACTTGAGAAATTCATTCAAACGAGGAATTAGAAAAAAAAAAGTATTTTTTTAAGAAATAAATTTTTTTAAAGACCAAGCAAGTAAGTACATAAGCGTATTGAGCATCTAAAGGTTAAAGTAAAAAAGGCATTGCATTTATGTTTTATTATTTGAAAAAAAAATATTTTAATGGACTATGTAAAAGAATTTTTTGAGTAAGGACGTATTTGAAAAAAAAATTAATATATAGAATTAATATATTTGCAAGAAATGTTTAAAATATATAAAATATTAAAGAAAAATTAAAACAAAAAACAAAAAAGCAGCCAACCAATGAGTTGAAGCAAGCACAAAAGTGTCAACACCAAACACAAACATCTCACAAAAATCCTTTTTATTCCTATACATTTAAAACTTACTAGAACTCACAAGACTATGGGCATCAATTTAGTTTTTAATGTACTTTTTAGACCGAGTTCTATTGTTTTATTAGTAATGATATTATAACCCCATAGGGTTAAGTAAGATTGCTCAACATCTCACACCTCATTCGTACTCCAATATTTTTGCAAATAATTTAGGAGAATTTATTAAAAAAACACAATTGTAAATTAATAGATTTTCATTAAAATTTTCATGTTTATATAAACATCAAGGATTGGTGTAAAGTGAGAAGACTATTTTTTAGATGGATCCACCTTCTATGTCCCTTCCTTTGTGTCCCTCAATATGTCCCCACTAAAATCTTGCCACGTCAACTATAATATCATGACATGTCATTTAAAATACCACGTCAATCAAAATACAATACCACATCAATTAAAATATTGTCAATTTCTATATTGTTAACACTCTTTTTTTCTTTCAATTTATCTTTAATGGAAAAAATGAGAATTTTATGCCTACTGCTACATTATTAATAGTGCATTGATTTTTGCCACTTACAAAAAAACACTTTCACTATAAGCTACTCATAAGAATTAATACAAGAGTTAAATTATCAAAAAACAAGTGGTTTATGTCATTTTTTAAAGACTTTTTTTTTTTCATGTGGCATATTCAATCCACAGTCTAAACAAGTGACATATCTATAAAACTTCCAAAAAAATTAGGGTTAAATATTTTTTTCCCACCGTACTTCTGCTACCACCATTAGCAATCTCTTTTCCCCAAGGTTTTGCAAATTTCACCCTCATAATTAATTTTTTTAATGTCTTTTTCTCCTTCTGTATTACGTTTTTTTTTTTTTCTAAGTTCTAGGATAATAAAGTTATTTTTAGTGTTGATATCAAATGGGTTTATATGTAAAGCTTTGGTTTTTGTAAAATCTTTCGTTTATTATCATTACCGATTAGCACCTATTATTGGGGTAGTACACAAAAAACTTCCACCTTTTTGATATGCGTTTGGATTATCATTTAAGATTTGTAATTATGGCCTTATAAAAAGATTAATTTGCAGATATTGACCACTCTTGCATATGGATGAACAACTTTTTAAATAAAGTGAATAAAAATGCAATTGGGGAACAGAGAAAAAAGCATATCATGGTAAAGATAAATAAAATATACAGATTAAGATAGGCTAATGAAGAATCCTTGTTGAGGTTTACGTTTGCAAAATCATAAAGAGAGGATAACACCTCGGAATTAATTAAGTAAAATTAATGTGTAACATAGTGTATTGGCGTGCCTAAATGTAATTTAAACCTAATTAAATTATCTTGTGATGTTTTCAAGTTAATTTCACTATTAATTATTTTTATTTGCATTTTTATTCATTATTTTGAATTTTAAAGCAAAACAATTTGTCAAATTCTAAACAAGTCCCACTTTGCTAAAAACTCGAACCATATGCAATCTGTTTGAGAAAATAGGGCCAGCCCATGGTTTTGTTCAAACCCGCTACCCCCTCTTCTAGTTATTTCTCTCCTTCCCTCTCTATCTCTCACACACTCTCTCTCTTTCTTTCCTTCCCTCACTTTCCCTCAGCGTCTCTCTCTCTCTCTTTGATTTCAAAATCTTGAGCTCAAGCCTTGATTTTTAGCTGGATTGCAAGCTTGGAGAATTGAATGAACATCCATAAACTCCTTTTAAGCATTAATTCGAGGCTGTTTGTGGTTCCATGGAATTAACGTATAGCAGATCGAGACTGTAGTGCTGAGTTATGGTGACAGATATTGAGGTAAGACTTCTACCCTTTTATTTGGTAGTCAGGTTTTTAAATAGTTTTGGCCTCAAAATAATTTCTTTCAAAATTTTTTCAATGAATGTCTGAAAAAAGATTTTTATAGGTTGTTTTCATAAACTATTGAATGAGATGATATTCATAATGAACTGCAAAATAAACGTAAATGAATACACTTGGTAAAACGAGATTTTAATAACTATAGAGATGCATAGATGGACATGATGCCATACTCAGAGATCGGGTCGTGTAGAGTGCAACCTTAGGGGGCAGGTTTCAAAACTTAGCTGGGCTGCTATGGTGGTGAAATCTATGGTTTGCCCAAGAAAAGATAATAAGATCATTTCTGGACGAACAATGAACAGTTTTGGGTAAGAGTGATTTAATTGGATTTTTTATTTAATTTAGTTTCTAAATATTTTCCTGAATGATAAATTTTATATTCAAATTAAATGTTTTTAAAACCTAGTCCTACTAAGCCTTTTGCTCACTTTTGATCTGTTTTAAACCATTTTCCCCTTGGCGAAATTTACCTTAGGATTGACTAGGAGTCCACCGACTGGACTTACGAGCGGTAGAAGACTTTGAATAGGTTATTTATATTATTTAACCAAGGCATGTAATAATTTAATTTTCTTTCTTATTTTGGACTGTGGATGTAATTTTAATTATTGTCGATACCATGTGTTTACACAAGTTGTAGGCCCAGTGGGACCCAACATGTATTTCTCTCTCTTTTTGTTATTTTATTTTATTTCGCTTTATCTTACCTGTTTTATCATTTTAAATAATTGTTTAAAAAGTTTTAAATTTATCACATTTTTAATAATTAACTAATTACTTAAATTGGTAATTTTTAACTAAAATTTGATTTAATTATCTTAATTAGTCTGTCACGTCACCTCCTGGATTTTGGGGGGTGACAGCATGGTATCAGAGCCCTAGGTTATGAAACTTGAAAATTGTACACACATAGGTACGACAATGAAAATCGTTAATAGTCCAATTTTGTTTTCAGAACTAAGAGAATGGCACCAAGGCGTCGTTCAACTGTTGAAGATGCGAATCTAGCAAATGAGAAAAGCATGATGGGGGCGATGTTTGCTGCTTTTTGATAGATGGCAGCGAGGACTAGACTAGATGATTCCAAGGTAAGTCACCAGCATGCATATTTTAAGGGATTCAAGCGTGCTTCTATTCCTACTTTTGACGAAAATGGAGACTCGTAAATGGCTGAGTATTGGTTGGACTCAGAAGCAAAACATTTGGATACCTTTGGTGTATCAATGGAATACCGTGTGGAGTTTGCAGCTCACAAATTTGAAGGCAACGCTAATGCTTGGTGGAAGCAAGCCAAACATTTGGAAAACAACGAAAATATTAGCTGGGATAGGTTCAAAGAGTTGTTATACGAGCGCTACTTCCCACAAGGGTATAAAGATTAGAAGGCCATCAAATTTTATAGATTGGAGCAGGGTGACATGCCAGTCAGGGAATATGAAGCGAAATTCAATCAGTTGGCTAGATTTGCTCCATCTGTCATGGCATCTGAGCATGAAAAGTGCATTAAGTTCCAAAAAGGATTTAAAGAATCTATTCGACAGCAGTTGGTTGCCTTATGACTATGGAAGTTTGATGAGTTGGTGTCCTCAGCCCTATAGGTGGAAAGTGATTATGCCCACTACTGCGAGAACCGAACAAGAACAACCAGAGGACCTTAGAGGAGCAATAAGAGAGGTAGCAACCGTCAGGCTCAAGGAAAGAATCAGTAGGGTAATGTGAACAGTAGGAGCAGTAGTTCATCAGGTAGCAGACGCAGTAACCCTTATAGCTTCCATTGCCATTATTGTCAACAGCTGGGATTTCCTAATCAGGAATGCTTGCTTAAGACTTCTGCCTAGAGAAGGTGCCAATTGTCAGCCTTAACCTCAATCCTTACCTCTACCTAAGCAACTTCCCTAGTTGCAGTTTCATCAGTTCTCTCCCCAACAACTACCATACCCCGCGCAAGGATATCAATCGTAGAATCTCTAGCGCATTGCCTTGTAGTATCGAGCACTAAGCATGGCTAGCATGTAGTCTCCCCCAACACAATAGTATCGGTCGGCCAAGCTTGGACCCAGTAATGTTGGTAGAGGAAAGGGAAAAGCTCCAGCCCAGGTTCACAGCATGACCCTAGGAAGCTCGGACTCCCAAACCAATAATGCAGTTGTTGACAGTATGGTTTTAGTTTCTTAGTCTCTAGCACATGTTTTATTAGATACTAGTGCCACTCATTCTCTCATTTTAAGTTCTTTTGTACATGGCTTAGGATTAGAGATAGAAGAATTTGATGAGCCTTTGGTTATTACCTCACCCTTAGGGTGGGTGTGTGTGAATTGTATATGTAAATCTTGTAAAATAATGATTAGGGGTGAAACTTTAAAGAGTAATTTGATTGTAATTCCCATGAGTACATATAATGTAATCTTAAGAATGGACTGGTTGTCCAAGTATAATGCTGCTGTAGATTTTCAACTTAGGAAGTGACCTTAGTGACTGAAAGGGGAACGACGATCACTTACCAACATAGTAATGATCAAACGATGAGTGAGCATCTCATGAAGACCTGTCTCAGAAAACAGAAGAATCTAGCTTGCTATGCCTTCCTCGGCTATAGTACTATAAAGACTACGATCGAGTTTCGATATACCATATGGAGTCGACCCTAGCTTTTATCCAAATGGTGAAGTAGAATTAATGGCGAGACTAGCACCTACAGGGAATATGGACGTGAATCCAGAACAAGGAGCAATTTAAAGAATGGAGAATACATGCAGATGGATCATTATACTTAAGGGAGCATTTGGCAGTCTAGTGATCACAGAAGTGACAAAAACTGTAATGGATGAAGTTCACAAGTCTCAATTCGCCATTCATTTAGGGAGCACGAGGATGTATCGTGATCGAAAGAGGTAATATTGGTGGAGAGGCATGAAGACAGATGTTCAAGAGTACGTAGCTAAGTGCACAACTTGTCTCCAAGTAAAGACCAAGCACTAGAAGCCAGTAGGTCAGCTTCAGCTACTTCTCATTTTAGGGTTGAAATGGGGGCACGTCACGATGGATTTTCTCATTGATTTATCAAGGACTAAACAAAGGAATGATGCAATTTGGGTCATGGTTGACAAGTTGACAAAATCAGCACATTTCATCCCTTTTTGGTTGACATGTTCTAGGAGAGTTCTCGGGGAGCTATATTTGTAGAATATAGTGAGGTTGCATGGAGTCCTTATATCTATTGTTTCTGATAAAGACACCTGATTTAATGCCAAGTATTGGAGGAGCTTCCAAGAAGCCTTGGGAATGGATTTAAACTTTAGCATCGCCTTTCATCCTCAGACTGATGGGTAATCTAAGCAGTAATTTAGATCCTTAAAGATATGTTACGAGCATGTGTATTAGACTTCGATGGGAATTGGAAGAAGTATTTGCACCTGGCAGAGTTTAGTACAACAATAGTTATCATGCCAGCATCAGGATGGCATTGTTCGAATGGCTTTATCGATGACTATGTTGGTCACCGCTGTGTTGGGTAGAATCGGAAGACAAGATTGTTCACGGGCTAGATGAGATCTATGACAGCAACGAAAAGGTCACTGTAATTTGTGATCGATTGAAAGCGGCTCGAAGTAGACAAAAAAGTTATACGGATAAAAGACGCCGACTCCTGGAATTCAAAGTAGGAAATTTCGTTCTCTTGAAGGTATCACCGTGCAAGGGTATTACAGATTTTGGTGTAAGCGGGAAACTTGCACCAAGGTACTTTGGACCGCTCGAGATCACTCAACGTGTTGGTGTGGTCTCTTATCGGCTTGATCTTCCTCCCAAGCTCTCTCACGTTCACGATGTGTTTCATGTGTTGATGCTTCAGAAGTGTCCACTTGAGTAAAGCAAGATAGTCTCATTCCATGATGTATAGATCTAGGGGGACACAACATACGAGGAGGCGTCGGGTTAGATTATCGATCAGAAGGTGATAAACTTACGACAACGTGACATACCGTTAGTGAAAGTCATGTGGCAATATCACAGAGTCGATAAAGCCACTTGGGAGTTAAAGTCAACTATGTGGGAGTTGTATCCACATTTGTTTTGCTTTTGAAATGATTTGCAATTTCGAGGACAAAATTCTTCATAGGGGTGGAGGGCTATAACACCATGGAATTGATTAAGTAAGATTAATGTGTAACATAGTGTATTAGTGTGCCTAAATGTAATTTAAACCTCATTAAATTATCTTGTGATGTTTTCAAATTAATTTCACTATTAATTATTTTTATTTGCATTTTTATTTGTTATTTTGAATTTTGAAACAAAATAATTTGTCAAATTTCAAACAAGTCCCACTTTGCTAAAAACTCAAACCACATGAAATCTGTTTGAGAAAACAGGGGCAGCCCATAGTTTTTTTCAAATCTATTGCCCTCTCTTCTATTTATTTCTCTCCTTCCCTCTTTTCTCTCACGCTTTTTCTCTTTCTTTCCTTTCCTCAGTCTCCTTTAGTGTCTCTCTCTCTCTATTTGATTTTAAAATCTTGAGCTCAAGCCTTGATCTTCAGCTAGATTGCAAGCTTAGAGACTCGATTGAGCATCCACAAACTCCTTTCAAGCATTAATTTGAGGTTGTTCATGGTTCCGTTGAGCTAACGTATAGCAAATCAGGACTGTGGTGCTGAGTTACGGTGTTGGATATTGAGATAGGACCTCTACCCCTTTCTTTGATAGCCAGGTTTTTAAATAGTTTTGGCCTCAAAATGATTTCTTTCAAAATGTTTTCAATGAATGTCTGAAAAAAAATTTTATCAATTGTTTTCATAAACTGTTGAATGAGATGATATTTATAATGAACTACATAATGAACGTAAATGAATACACTTGGTAAAAGGAGATTTTAATAAATATAGAGATGCATAGATGAGTAGATGCCAAACTCAGAGATCGGGTTATGTAGAGTGCAATCTTTGGGGTAAGTCCCAAAATCCAATCGGGCCACTACAGTGGTGAAATCTATGATTTGCCCAAGAAAAGATAATAAGATCATTTCTGGATGAACAATAAACAGTTTTTGGTAAGAATGATTTAATTGGATTTATTTATTTATTTTAGTTTCTAAATATTTTCCTGAATGATAAATTTTATATTCAAATTAAATGTTTTTTAAAACCTAGTCCTACTGAGTCTTTCGTTCACTTTTCATCTATTTTTAAACCCTTTTGCCCTATGTGAAATTCAGTTAAGGATCGACTGGGAGTCCATTGACCAGATTATGAGCAGTAGAAGACTTTGAGTAGGTTATTTATATTATTTAACCAAGGCATGTAATAATTTAATTTTCTTTTTTATTTTAGACTGTGGTTGTAATTTTAATTATTGTCGATACCATGTGTGTGCATAAGTTGTAGGCCCGATGGGACCCAACACGTATTTCTCTCTCTTTTTATCATTTTATTTTCTTTTGCTTTATCTTGTTTTTTTCATTTTAAATAATAGTTTAAAAAGTTTTAAATTTTTCACATTTTTAAAAATTAACTAATTCCTTAAATTGATAATTTTTAACTAAAATTTGATTTAATTATCTTAATTAGTTTACCACGTCACCTTCTAGATTTCTGGACATGACATGAAGACGGTGGTCGATGATGAAGTGCGTTGAAATCAAAAACGTCTTTAATCCTAATTTTGTTCGAGTGAGTTAATGAGGAATAAAAAGTTTGTTAATGATAAACATTTTAGTTGGCAATATTTTAAATGATGTGACATTGTATTTTATTGTTGTGACATTATAAATGGCGTGTTATGATATAGCAATTGATGTAGCCTTTTAATTGACATTACAAGATTTAATTGGGAGGACATATTGAGGGACACCAAAAAAGAGACACAGAAGCTGGATCCTTTTTAGATTAAATCCTATTACTAATTAGACTGCCATATGTTAAAGAGTAAAAGAAAATTTCAATATGATTGCCTGTTCTATATAATCTATAAATCTATCTATAGATATAGAAATTGTACGCTACAACATCCATTGTAAATTATGTGCAAATCTTTATAATGATAAGTGAAAACTATAAAATTAATAGTAATGTTGACGCTTAAATTTGGATTCTTCCTATCTCATATAAATATAGCTTATGATATAATTTCCCTCTAACATATAAAAAGGGTAACCTGCTAACCATAAAAAAAAATGATAATAATAATAATAGGTGATGATTCTGTTTCAAAAATATATGAGAACTTTGAAATTGAAACTTAAATACTATAACATGTGAGAATTTTACACTATAATAAGTTTA
>CAMOHE010045831.1:0-21676 GCA_946598075.1 Artocarpus hirsutus | reverse complement strand
CTTTAATCCTAATTTTGTTCGAGTGAGTTAATGAGGAATAAAAAGTTTGTTAATGATAAACATTTTAGTTGGCAATATTTTAAATGATGTGACATTGTATTTTATTGTTGTGACATTATAAATGGCGTGTTATGATATAGCAATTGATGTAGCCTTTTAATTGACATTACAAGATTTAATTGGGAGGACATATTGAGGGACACCAAAAAAGAGACACAGAAGCTGGATCCTTTTTAGATTAAATCCTATTACTAATTAGACTGCCATATGTTAAAGAGTAAAAGAAAATTTCAATATGATTGCCTGTTCTATATAATCTATAAATCTATCTATAGATATAGAAATTGTACGCTACAACATCCATTGTAAATTATGTGCAAATCTTTATAATGATAAGTGAAAACTATAAAATTAATAGTAATGTTGACGCTTAAATTTGGATTCTTCCTATCTCATATAAATATAGCTTATGATATAATTTCCCTCTAACATATAAAAAGGGTAACCTGCTAACCATAAAAAAAAATGATAATAATAATAATAGGTGATGATTCTGTTTCAAAAATATATGAGAACTTTGAAATTGAAACTTAAATACTATAACATGTGAGAATTTTACACTATAATAAGTTTATGATTTTTATTATATGTAAAAATTTTATACTATAACTAGTAGAACTTTATTTTTGAAGCAATTTTCTCAAACGAAGCCAATATAAACCAGTGTACTGAAGAATGGCATTTGGATACAAACTAGAGCGGATGCATGTACAAAAGGAAAGATAAATAGGAAAGGACATATGTATAACACGGGCTAACAGACCCAACAAAGGACATATGTATAACTAGAGCGGATGTACGTACAAAAGGAAAGATAAATAGGAAAGGACATATGTATAACACGGGCTAACAGACCCAACAATGCAGTAAGGTGAACCATATTCCTAACTAGCCTAGCCGCCATGCCTAGCTAGAGCTAGACGGTCGGTCAAAAATTATACTAAATATGCCCCGATTGGAAATACACGAGAGTTTACGTACCAAGTACTACGCCTTTATATTTATATTTATATATATATTTTTTGGAATTCATAAGTACTATGCCCTTTTTATTTTTTATTTTTTTTATGGAATTCATAAGTACTATGCCCTTTTGCAATCTTGGATTTGATGAAATGAAATATTGTTAAACTAGTTCCACTGTCCATTTCTTCGCCTCGTGTGATGCCTCTCCATTTGTCAATCTCTTACTGGATTTTTTTGATGAATCTCTCACGGGATTATTGGTTTGTGCAGCATCACAAATATTATGATGCCACTCATCTCTCCTTATTTCACCATGGAGCGCGTGTTCTTATTCATTTGTATATCTCCACGCCCAATTTTGAAATGATTGACTTAAACAAATCATTCATATGAATAGTTTTCAGTCCCGCAATTGTAAAGATTCGGCATTTATAATATTCTCGGCTTATCGTAACAACATGGTTGTTTGTTCATATAATACTCAATTTGATGTAGTATAACACAAGATGTATTTGCCATTTGGTATATGGGTTCATGTAATTTGAATATGTAATTCGACTTTAAAGTGACGTTTGGTTATGTATTTACTAAAATGGTTTTAAACTTTGATGTGATGATGTTTAAACTTATGCAAAACTAATTTTTTAGAAATTTGTTTTCTTTTAAATTGTCATGGTTTAAACCGTTTAAACTATCTACTTCAAACCATATAGGTTTAAAAACTATTATCTTAAATAAGAAAGTTTAAAACCACGTGGTTCGAATCCATATGCTACATTTGCTTCAATATCACGAGACTGTACAAACATAGTAGTCGTCGGACTAAAGACAATTGCCTATTCAGAGCCAAAAAAAAAAAAAAAGAAAAGGCAATTGCCTATATATATATATATATGTATATATATATATAGAAGAGGGCTGAATTTAGGACAATGTCAAGTAGTACTTGTCACTCCCTCATTGATCGTTGCTCCATCTCCTAGTCTAGTTCCAGTCATTTATTGTGGACTACGAGTTAAGTTATATCCTCTGCTCGAAATCATTATCACCACGGTGCAAAATACAATCCCACTTTTTCACCTTAAATTATTAAAGTTAAAACTAGTCATATATTAATATGAGATCACTTGCCCCAGACAATATGATTAGCCGAACTTCACCTGATAATTTCTAATTTTTAACCGCTTAGTAAACTCACCAGTCACTACTAACAGGGATTTCTTTTTTACCCTAAAAAACACCCACCGTAAATTTTTCCGTGTACATGGCATAGATGATGTAAGTGATATACATGCATTTGATTTTTTTTTTTTCAATTTTCGACGACGGACACCTCTTCTCTCTCCCTTTATCCGAGTGATGAAAGAATGACGAAAGTTGCGGTGGACTCGGATCCTGTCTCCAAGCCCAAAGGGTAGGAAAACAAAAACAGAAAAAAAAAAAAAAAAAAAAACCCTCAAATCATCTCTCTTTCTCGCAGCTAAACTTTTTCTCGTTCTTCTCTCTCAACAATTGACTAATAAGACCTCTCTCTGTCCTTGTCTCTCTAAACAGCAAGAAAAATTAATGGACGACCCCTGCGGACTACCGACGGAATTCAGGAACTTCGCGGCGACGTCGTCGAGAGCCGATCACGGCCTGCACCTCTCCTCATCATCCTCACCAAACCCTTTACCTTTCCCAGCAGAGCCCTTCTCCGTCCACCGGAATCTGACGTCACCTTTTCCGTTAGGCGGTGCTGGGTTAGTGGAGTTGGGTACTGATCATCATCATCATCATGGTCATAATATTGTTCATCATGATCATGATCATCACCATCACTTGATCTCTGGCTCCACTAGTTGTGCATTGTATGGGAGTAGTAAAATCAGTAATATTCACCATCATGATCATGATCATCATGATCAGACGATGGAAAGCAGTGGAGGGGTATGGAATAACAGTAGTATTGGGAATATTATTGATAGTAGTTACAACGAAGCAAATAACACTCGGTGGCCTAGACAGGAGACTCTCACTCTTCTTGAGATTAGATCTCGTCTCAATTCCAAGTTCAAGGAAACTAATCAGAAAGCACCACTCTGGGATGAAGTCTCTAGGTATATATATACAAGTACATATATATATACACACACAATATATACATGTAGTACTGTCTCAAACCCTAATTCTCTCTCTCTTAAAGGAATCTCTTTTTATTTTCGAAAACATAGAGTTGAGAACATGGTCAACTGTCTGCTAGCTAGGGTATATTTGAGTAAACTTCTTCATCTCCTATTCTCTTTCACAATTTAACTTTCCTTTGTTGGAGGAAAAATGGTTGCCCTTTTTCCATCGAAAATTGAAAAGGAAAGATCTTGCGCCAATTTTCTTTTTTTTTTTTTTTTTTTTTCTTATATGTTATTTTCAGTGTTATTCTTTCTTTCTTTCTTTCCAAAATGTGACCTCTAAATCAAAGAAGAGCATATATAGATGGATTGTCGTTTTTCAGTTTCTTCTTTGCCGGTTTTGTCATGCAAAATATTGCTCACTTTTCAGAAGTTATTTTACATGCTGGGTCTGAAAAGGTGGTGACAGGTATTTATAATGAAGCAGCATTTACCAATATATCTTCCACAGTCGGCTTAATTAATCCCCTTTTGCTCGATAGTCCTTGCAATTAATTAGCCTCTCTGTTAGATTAGATACAATAAATTAATTCCACATAAGAAGAATTGATTTCTGACCAACTTATCTCTCATAGAAATTTGAAATTTACTTGCTGCAAGTATCTTTAACATTAAAAATACTAATCAAAGACACTATAATATGTAATTCGTACATTCTCAGCCCATTTACTAGAGATTATTTAACTTATATAGATAATTACTGATTAATATAGGCAAAGAATAGCACCTGAAACTGATCTAATACCCTTTTTCCTTTGTTTGTTTGTTTGTGTTTTTTTTAACATATGTACATGGGATGATCTTTTATTAAGAACAATTATGATCTTCAATATTGTCAAACATTTTTTAGTAGTACTGTGTTGTTTCTTGGTTTGTAGGATAATGGCTGAGGAACATGGGTACCATAGGAGTGGGAAGAAATGCAAAGAGAAGTTTGAGAACTTGTACAAGTACTACAAGAAAACCAAGGAAGGTAAAGCTGGGAGGCAAGATGGGAAACACTACAGATTCTTTCGTCAACTCGAAGCCATCTATGGAGATCAAACTAGCAATCAATCATCTTCATTGCTCTTAGACACCAATAATCTCGGTAGAAATCCTCTTCTTCATCATCACCACATGACTAGTACTAGTACTCCCAACCTCAACATGAGGACAAGTACCAATATTAACCATGAAAGCCTTGGCTTCTCCATTAATTCGACCGAATTTGAAACTTCATCCTCGGAGAACAACAACGAAGATGATCTTTCAGCCATTGCTTTTAAGATGAAGTTCAATCATCAGGCGGTGATAATGGATCGTGATCAGAAGATCAATAGGCCGAGTAGGAAGAGCTCATCATGGAAATTGAAGGTTGAGGGCTTTGTGGATGAGCAGATGAAGAAGATCATGGTGACACAAGAGACATGGATGGAGAAGATGCTGAAGAGCATTATAGATAAAGAGGAAGAGAGATTAGCTAACGAAGAAGAATGGAGGAAACAAGAGACTGCGAAATTCAATCAAGAAGTTAGCGAATTTTGGGCTAAGGAGAAAGCTTGGGTCGAAGCTCGAGATGCTGCTTTAATGGGGACTTTGAAGAAGTTTAGAGGGAAGGGAATAGAATTGCCTTCTTTTCCTGAGCGAATGATAGGAAATATTGATCATATTCAGACCGATATGAGTTGTGCTAATTATCATCGATGGAGTGAAGAGGAGACTTCTAGCTTAATAGAACTGCATAATAAATATAACTTGGAAGAGACATTTCAAGGAGGAATAAGTGAGTATGTGAAGGATGGGATTTGGGAGGAAGTAGCTTCAAAAATGGCTTGTTTGGGGTATGAGAGAACTTCACTTGAGTGTAAAGAGAAGTGGGAGAGCGTAAGTGTTTATGTTAGAATGACAAATGAGTGTAGAAAGAAGAGAAAAGAAGATTATTACAAAAGCAGTACTGCGTATTTTGATGATCATGATCAACTGAATCTAAAACAAGAGCATCATGAGAGGCATTATGATCATACGGGACTTCAACTGATGGATGAAAGGCTTTCACCTTCAAGTTCCAATGTCGGCACCCAAATGCATCCTAACAATTGCTTTCACCTCCTGTTTGGAGAAGGAGAAAACTTGTGGGAAAAATGTGGTGGTATGAGGCTCAGTAAAGCTGATAAGATGAACCAACAAGTGCATAACAAGTGACTCACTGCACTTTGATCAGGTCTGATCTTAATAATCGTCACTGTAGATATTTGACATGTACTTCAAGGTAATTTAAAACTACCTGTGAACAGATTGGCTTTGGGATGTTGAATTAAAGCAGGTTTTGTTTTGTCCCATCTAAGGAAATTAACTTATGCCTATTGACTTGAGATGTCGGTCTCTTGTAGCTAGAATATTATAATGAATTCTATGTCTAGCTTGAGAGAAATCGGACTTTTTAAAAATTTGGAAGATCAATCTTTTAAGTGGTTGACTTGATGAATTCTATATCTTTATGTTTAAACGATAAATACTATTTTAAACTTTTTTGGAGTTACTAATTTTATAGATTGATCAAGCCACTTATTTGAAATTATTGGGCTTTAATACTATAAAAGTTGGTTTTTTTTTTTTTTCTCTCTATCTAAAGACTTAGACTTACATCTTAAAAGGTCCACCTATTAAACAGGGTAACTAAAGTTTATAAGTTTATGTTTATCATGATATCTAAAATTGTGTGTGACTTGGGTTTGTTTTATCCTTTTACATAGCTTGCTTAGGCAGAATGGTGAAGCTTGACAAAAAAAGCTTTTACTTAGCTAATATTCCTTCTTGTTTTTTAACGCTTGATTGGTTCACTGAAAGAAATGTTATTTGTTGTTAGTATGGTTTTGTGACATATTCGATGTTTAATTCCTATAATGTCGATCCATGTTTTTGTTTCTATCGAGTATATATGGTCAGAATTTGGATCTTGTAATTGACCATTTGTAATTAACCAGCTTTGTACTTTCCTTTTCTTTTTCTACCATATGTTATTTCTGCACTAAAAAAATAATTGAGATGTAACCATTCTTTTTTAAATAAAATTTATACCTTATCCATCATAATTAACTAAAAAAAGAGTACATGATAAGAATAATTTGACTAAATGGACGCCGTGTCATTTGTTCAGAAGACAATTACAGCTTTTTAACAATTGAACAATGATAGTCTTATTATTGGTGTTTCATCTGTACACTATCATATATGCATGGATATATATATATATATATATATATATATATATTATTTGTATAAAGATTGGTCCAGTACTATATAAGTAGGCTGGCCTGCACTATAAATTTGTCGGTGTTTCAAAGGAAGGAGACAGGCAGGTAGACGTGAAGACTAATTGGCAAAACTTCAGGAACACGGCAAACCATGGTAAATAAAACGAACTATGTTCTATTATTTGACTATTAGAGTGTTTGATATAATGGTTACAACTATTGGTTAGAACTATTTTTATTATAATATGTGAAAGTTTTATACTGTAGCAAATTTTTTTCTTCTTATTGTAGCATATAAAAGTTTTACACTATTTATAACTAAGATAATGATCAGGACTTTGTCAAACTGGCTATATATGATTAATGAGGCACGTCTTTAGCAATGAAAAGGGAACAAAAAAAAAAGTTTACCTACATGTATCTTTTTACGTAAATGCACTAGCTATTTTAGTCGGTATAGGACTCACGTTGAAGTTGTAGGAAAAATTGTAATGTCCAAAATTAATTAAACATGTTTAGTATGCAAATTTAGTGAATTAGAATGCCTAATCACAAATTAAGTTTAATTTCATCATTTTGTGATATGATTTAATTAATTTCATCTTTAATTATTTTGTTGCTTTATCTTAAATTTAGTATTTGTTAAATTACCTATAATGAATTTTAGTATCCGTTAACTTAGTTTTAGACAATTTTGGTATTTTATTTTTATTTCCTAAAAATCAGATTTTTGTTAGCATCAAATTGCCAAATGACCAACAAGTCCCCAAAACCCCTATAACGCCTTCTAATGGATGTCATAGATATCGTTACATTTGTCCTTGTTATCATTATTTAAGGTGAACTATTTAAATTAAATGATAAATTTGATAAATATATTCCCAAGATCTATACATTTTTTTTAAAAAAAAAAACATTTATAAATATACAATTATATATTAAAACTACTTGTAAATAAAATTTTTAAATAGTTTATCAATACCAAAACAATGAGTCCATCATTCAAATAAAATTTAAAACAACCTTTCAAATCTGTTTTACCAATTTGGAAGGCCGAACTTCTGCAAAAATCCAAAAAAAGTAAACCAAGTCACTCTAACACCATAGTGCAGAAAATAAAACATACATTGAAATAAAAACATAGTTTATAAGTTTTAAATCTCTTTCTTGGTATTCTTCCGTTTTCAATCCATCATTCCTTGCTCACACGCTAGTCCTTGCCATCCACCTATTCCAAGATCCTCTTACCTCTATCTGCAATATGATAATAACTAAGTAAGCAAAAGCTTAGTAAGTACACTTTCCTATCTCACAACATAAAACATTTTATGAGCATCTATATGCAACGTCATATTCATAATCATCATTAACATAATAATGCACTTGGCACGATTTCATACAGAACATATCTTTCATTAACATTGTCCATACTAAAACTTCATTTATTTTTTCTTTAAGGGCTCAAGTGTTGCACCATTATCATCATTTTAGGTGCGTCGCCATGAGAGAAGAGGGATAGCTAATCCCAAACCAAACATGACAAGTCCAACCTTGCGGGACATCATAAACATAAACATAGAGTGTGCAACACTTATTTAGGTAATACATATATACATATTTATACTTTTAAATTTTAAAATACGTCATTATCAAAACATGCGTGAACCTTCTTGTACCTTAAAACTTTCATTATAAAACATTAGAAAAATCATTATAGAAATTATCATACTCATATTCAGCAAAACTTTCATAAACTTCATTATGTTGTAGGTGATAATGTACTTACTTGACTTGCTTACTAAACCTTACTTAGATGACGTCGTCATGGTCTCGATATGCTCACTTCTTAGTATGTTCATATCATACATTCATTTACACACAAAAATTAATATTCATTTTCATGAAATTATCCAATAACATAAAACATCATTCATATTTCCATCTCAAGAAATACAAGAATACAAATACATTTTACCAACTTATAAACATTCATGCAAAACTAAAATACAACAACCTATCTGACCCTTAAGGATACACAACTTAATTATTCACAATTTATACACCATTAAGGCATGATACTTTACAGGGACATAATTAACATATATATAAATTACCCTAATTTATAATTAAGCATAAAAATTCCATTAGACAATTGAAATAAGTCACACAACACCCAATACAAAAACTGCCAGCAACTATAAAATAGTGAGCAACCCTAACAAACATTAATATGATAAATTATCTATGTCAGAAAATAATCTCATAAAAATCCTGCATGTAACAGACACCTAAAATAACAACACATCCAAAAATTAGCTTCTAATAAATTTTCAACAATTCAAAACATGCATTAGAATTCAGAGACAAAATAAACCCTAAATACCTAAAGCAGTGAGCAACACCCAATCATCATACTTAAATAATTAAAACAAAATTATTTTGACCCTAAAATTTTTATGACAACCTATAAATATATAAATATAGTACCACAAAATGTCTCATTGTCAAATAAATTCATATGTTCATACAAACAGGTCATAAAATCAAGAAGTCTAGAATTCATTGATTTAACAGCCATAAAGACCTATCTTAAAAAAAATTTAAGAACTCATCAGATATTTATCAAATCACCATGAAATTTTCTAGATCATAACCTAACATATGTATGAATATTTCTGCAAAATTTCATTGAAATCACAATTCGTTTGCCCCTCAAACATAGACTATATTTTTGTAAAACCTAACCAGTGTGCAACAGTTTGATCATAAGTAGTAGAGAATAAAAATTCAATATCTCAACATAGAAAACTCCAAATGGCATGAATTTTGAGGAATATCATATAACACATACATAAATATCATACTAAAATTTCACAGCAAACAGACATTTGTAGACAAAGTTATGAAGGTCTAATTAAAGTGAGAATATAATTTCAGAAATAATCTAGAATGAGTTTCTTAACTCAAAACAATTCTTCTCAAGCTTTCCTTAAATTTGTCTAAGTGAAAACCTAATATTTTATTCAATTATTTGCAGGAAAAATAAGGAGAGAAGGGGAAGAAAAATATGTAGAGAGGAAGAGAGTGTTTGAGAAAATTTTAGAGAGAGGGAGGAGAGAAAATGATTTTTGAGAGAGAGAAATATATTCATGAAAACTGAGAATGATGTGAAAAGAAAATAATCTTCTCTATATTTGAAGCAGATTTTCTTTAAAAATAAGGGGGTATGCATGTAGGATGGGAAAAGATAAGGAAAAAGTCCAAGATTTACTCTAACTACCAAATCTTATCGTTTCAAATTAAGAAACTTTATCACAAAAATCAAATATTCTCTTTTAAAAAGTCAAACCTTCACTAAGCATGAATAAGGAAAGAGCTAAAATATATCAATTATTCAGAATTTTCTCAACAAATTAATTATCAATGCCATAATTTTAGGAATAATCTACTGATTTCTCGTCAGTAGCCTTCGGCCTATCGATTACTCAGGATCGGCTTGCTGAATTAACACATTCAATATTACACGCAATTAAAACAATAAATATTTATCATACACATATTAAAAGTGACATCAGCACGTTGAGCAGATCATTTCTACGTGACTGTCACTTGTCAAAATACTCAAAATAAGATGGTTAGTAACATTATTTCATAAAAAAAACTTAACATTGTTAAATATCTGACATTAATCGTCACATGAAAAATAACAGGTGTTACAACCCTCCTTTTTCTCAGACAATAACACGTGAAAATGTAGCCTTAGAAACTCAAAAAATGCCCGCAATCACCCTCCCACGTGAGTCCTCACTCAAACTAAAAGCCTAAAAACAACCTTGAAACTCAGGCCAATATTGAAACTACTCTTATAGAAAAAAATTGTGTGCTGAACACAATTTCCTTGTGAAACCACCATTTGTTTTTTGAAATAAGTGTGTAGAGGTTCTACATAGTTTCACTCTCTCCCTTTCCTCCTTTCCACATTTCTCTCTCTATGTGTATAACCTAGAAAAGAAACACTCAAACACACCCACACACTCTCATTGTTTTAAGAGCTCAAAGTCTAAGCAACTTACTCAAATTTTAGCCAAAACAAAGAAGCCTCTATTTTCAGCCAACTCCAAGCCAAGGAAAACCTTATTTTGGACCATCCAACCTAAGCAAGTCAAGTTAAGTTATCCAATCCAAGGTTGGAAATGTTCCTCATGATTCAAACTCTTATTTTAAAGATTTCACCTCTAAAATTATGCTCAAATTTGCGTTCAAAATCTTGAGAAAAATCTTCATTAGAGCATACTTTGTCAAAATCAATGTGTGCATATGATGGTCCAACCATGAATAACCCTAAACAATGTTTAACCTATGATGATTTCAAACATGAATCCAAGCTTTAGTTGAACAGAAATCAAATTAAATTACTTTTTACATTGTTGTCCATTTTTGGAATAATGTGCAAAAATGTATGAAAATTTGGGGGAAAAGTCTTTAAAAGTATTTTTGTGTGCTATTTTCTGATTTCTAAACATTACACATACTCTGAGACATGTTAAAATAGGTTGGATTGTGCTTTGAATCTCGAGATTGTCGTGAATGAAATCTAGAAAATTTCTAGATTACGACAGATTGGCAGGCCAAACTCAACCAACCAGTAGGTCGAACTCAACTAGTTCGATAGGCTGGACTAAGTCAATTGACAGGCCAAAAATTAACAAGTTTGATAGGGCGGACCTAAATGGTCAATACGCTGATCGAGCATCCCAAAATGATGGCTTTGCCCATCATTTTTTATCATTTAATGATTTAGAAATGTTTTAAAAAGATTATGATTTTGTGTTCAATATACTAAAAATATAATTAATGGCATACATGATTATTTGAATCTAAAGGCACACTAAGGTACCATGACATAGCATACTAATGTAAAGTATTCAAGTTTAGATATTAATGTATCTAGCCCACCTCTAAGGTTGTTTGCAATTCCGAGGAGCTAACATATAGCGAAACAGGACTGCGGTGTTAGTGCAATCATGCTAATTAACGAGATCGGACTCTTGACCCTCCTCATTCAAAAGCTTTGATTTTAAAAGAGTTTTGGTCCTACTATATTTTCCTAAAAATGTTTTTAAGGAATGAATTGTTTGTATTTATTTATTTCCAGTATATATTGGATATGATCATAATGAACGAAATAATAAATGTAAGAATGATAATCCAGTAATATAAGGCCTACATAATGATATGATCACTATGACACTAAGTACCGAATGGATTAAGAACTCCTATTCAAAATGATATATTAGTGCATCATGCTATACAAAGATCGGGTTGTGCAATGAACGACCTTGGGGCAGGTCCCAAAACCCAGCTAAGCCACTATGGTGGTGAATTAGTCGGTTTGCACAAAATGAAGAATTAATTTATGATTTCAAATAATCTCAGGACTTAAATGGCAAGTAAGAAATCACTGGGATAATTATTTATTGTCTCTCTTTATTACTTTCAAATTTACATATTTTATTTTATTTTATGATTTTAGAACTTAAGTCCTACTAATCCTTTCGCTCATGATTCTACTTTGGTTTTAAAATTTCCCCACTGCAGGTGGATCACAAAACATCACCGAGTAAGACACTGTTGGTTTACACACACGGACCGTAGAATATTTTTAGATTACTTGATTCATTTATTTAAGGCATGTAATGATAAGGATTTCTATTGGACTGTGGTTTACACTATTTGCTATGTGTCTGTGTTTTGTGTGCATTGTGTTGGATCCTATACTGCCTAAGCTACTTTTCGACAAACTTTAAAACATAGTTTATTTTTAGAGGTTATTTAAGCAAATTTACTTGCTAAATATTAAAGATTAGTAATATTCCAAAAAGTTTTAAAATTTACTACATTTTCATAAGTTACCTAAAACGCGTTTCTTAATTTCTTAATCAAATAACCAACTGATTTAATTAGATCTGATTAATTTATTTTGATTAAACTGCCACGTCACTACCCAGGTTTGATAGCCCCAAGTTTTGAACCTTGGAAATTGTGCACACATAGATACGATAATAAAAACTACTGATAGTCCAATTTTATTTTAAAAAACTAAGAGAAATGGCACAAAGGCAACATCCAGTTGCTACTAACGCAAACCCCAGCTAATGACGAGGGTATAATGGGGGGTATCTTCATAGCCTTCCGGTAGATGATAGCATGGGTATAGCATGAGGATCTTGCGACGGGTCGCCAACGTGAATATTTCAAGGAATTATGATGTGTGGCAATTCTAACTTTTGACAAAAGAAGGGATCCACAAGTGGTCAAATATTGGTTCGATTCAGTAGTGAAACATTTGGATACACTTGGGTGAGTTGAGCTTGCAGCTTATAAACTAGAGGGAAGTGTAATGCCTAGTGGAAGTAGGCAAAATGTGTAGAAAACAACAAAAACATTGATTGGGACAGATTTGAGAGGTTGTTCTATGATCGTTATTTCCCACAAGGGTATAAGGACTAGAAGATTTCCAAATTCTACCATTTGGAATAGGGTGGCATGCCTTTTAAGGAATACGAGGCAAAGTTCACTAAATTGGCTAGATTCGCCCCATTTACTATGGCTTTTGAGCAAGAAAAATGCATCAAGTTTTAGGAAGGGCTCAAGGGTTCTATCCAATGATAGCTTGTTGCCTTATGAATCTAGGTCTATGGTGAGTTAGTGTTGTCAACCTTGTCAATGGAAAGCGATAATGCCACTTACTATGAGAGCAAGGCAAGGACCTTAGGTGGGCCTTAAAGGAACAACAATAGGGGCAACAATAACCATCAAGCTTAAACAAGGAACCAACACGATGGTGCTAATAGTGGAAGTAGTAGCTTCTTTAATAGTGGATGAAGTAATCCTTTTAACTTCTATTGCCACGTCAGCCTTGTCAATGGAAAGCGATAATGTCACTTACTATGAGAGCAAGGCAAGGACCTCAAGTGGGCCTTAAAGGAACAACAATAGGGGCAACAATAACCATCAAGCTTAAACAAGGAACCAGCACGATGGTGCTAATAGTGGAAGTAGTAGCTCCTCTAATAGTGGATGAAGTAATCCTTTTAACTTCTATTGCCATTTTCTAACAACTAGGACACATCAAACAGAATTGTCCGATAAGGAACTCTCTACAAGGATCATAGTCTAGAGAAGCTGTATGCCATCAATCTTGCCAAGTCTCAATAAGCTTTTTAGCTCCAATTCCACCAGTTTACCCCTTAATAGATGCCCTCTTCTATGCAACGTTATCGACCACTGAGTTTCCAGAGAAACTTCCCATAGTAGATCACCCAACTTGGCTAGTGTGTAGCCTCCTCCACCATAGTAATATCGGCCAACGAACCCTAGACCTAGCAATGCCAACAAAGGAAAAGGGAAAGGCCCAGCTCAAGTCCATACCATGACTGCAAGAAGTTCTTGTGCTCAAGCTAGCAATATAGTAGTTGACTGTATGATCCTCATATCTCAATCTTTAGCTCGTGTCTTATTTGATATTGGTGCCATGCATTTTCTCATTTTGAATGTATTTGTAAATTCCTTCAAATTAGAATAGAGGAATTTAACGAACCCATGATAATTACTTTACCCTTAACGCGAGTGTATGTGAATAATGATGTAGATATTGTAAAATAATGATTGGGGGTAAGATTTTGAGGAGTGACTTTATTGTAATCCTCACGAGCACTTACAATGTAATATTAAGAATAGATTAGTCGTCTAGATATAATGCCATTGTAGACTGCCACCACAGGAAAGTGACCTTAGTAACCGACAAGGGAACATTGATCACCTACCTGGGTGGTGATGATCGAGTGATGGATGAACGATTCTTGAAGTCATGTTTTGAAGGGCGAAGAAACTTAGCTTGTTACATGCTTCTTTCAACCCTAGAAGGAGAGTCTAGTGTAGCTAGAAGGAACATAATCATACTAGTGGTTGACAAATTCAAGGATGTCTGCCCCGATGAGTTGCTTGGATTACCACCGCACCAAGAAATTAAGTTCAGTATTGAGTTACTCTCTAGAACCACTCTGATTCCCATCGCACTATATTGAATGGTGCTAGCAAAAATGAAAGAATTAAGGAAGCAGCTTCAAGAACTTGTAGATGAAGGATACATCTGGAATAGTATGTCACCATGGGGTGCGCCAGTTCTATTTGCTAAGAAACATGATAGTACTCTCAGGTCGTGCATTGACTATTGACAGTTGAATCGGGTCATAGTGAAAAACAAGTACCCACTACCTAGGATCGATAAGTTGTTTGATCAACTAAGAGGTTGTCGGTACTTTGCAAAAATAGATTTGTGCTTAGGATATCATCAGCTTAGAGTAAAGAAGGAGGATGTTCCCAAAACTGTTTTTAGGACCCAATATGGACACTTTGAGTTCTTGGTAATGTTAGACTCTATAGTTTTCATGGACTTAATGAATCAAATTTTCATGCCTTATTTAGATCAGTTTGTGTTTGTGTTCATAAATAACATACTAATCTATTCTAAGACCTAGGAGGAGCATTAGCAGCATTTTAGGATTGTACTTTAGACTATGTGGCAACATCAACTATATGCTAAAATGGAGAAATGTAAGTTTGGTTGACTGAAGTCAAGTTTTTGGGACACATCATTTTTGATCGAGGTATTTCAATGGATCCTTCTAAGATAAAAATAGTAGTGTAATGGGAACAGCCAAGGATGTAGTCGAAATTTGTAGTTTCTTGGGACTCGTAGGATACTATAGGAGATTCATACAAGACTTCTCGAACATAGCGGCACCATTGACGTAGTTGACTAAGAAAGATGTTTAGTTTGAATGGAGTGATGAATGTGAGTATGCTTTTCAAGAGTTGAAAACTTGGCTGACCACCGCTCTAGTGTTAACCATACCAAAAAGTGATGAGCCTATGAAGTTTACACTGATGCATCAAGGCGTGGACTTGGATGCATGTTAATGCAACATGGACAGGTTATGGCATATGGATCATGACAAGTGAAGCCTCATGAGTAGAACTATCCCACTTATAGCAGTAATCCATGCACTAAAACTTTGGAGGTGTTATTTGTACAAAGCAATACTTCAGATTTTCTTGGATCATAAAAGTCTGAAGTATTTGTTTACTCAAAAGGATCTTAATCTAAGGTAGTGAAGGTGGATATAATTTATGGAAGACTATAACTTCACATTACAATATCATCCTAGAAAAGCCAATGTAGTTGCAGATGCTCTCAGTATGAAATCTTCTGGGATTCCTGCTTGTCCTATGTTTGAGGATTAGAAAAGAGATGTTGTGGTAAACGAATACATATTGTAGTATTATGAAGATTGCAATCAAGCCTTGGCATATAACATGGAATCTACCCTGGTGCTTGTTCAGCTGGTAAAACAGTAGCAAGACCAACATCTTTAGGAGATATGGATGTGGATATAGAATGGAGAATAGTTTGATGAATAGAGGATACATGCAGATGGTATTAGTATTTTAGGAAACATTTGGTGATGCCTGTAATAGAAGAGGCAATGAATGCTATTATGGATGAGGCACACAAGTCCTATTTTGCTATTCATCCTAGAAGCACTAAGATATATCGTGATTTGAAAAGACAGTATTGGTAGAGAGGTATGAGGAAAGATGTTATGGATTATGTCACCAAGTGTATGACTTGTCTCTAGGTGAAAGCCGATCACTAGAAACTTGTTGGACAACTCCAACTGCTTCCTATTCCAAGATGGAAATAAGAGCATGCTACGATGGATTTCCTCATCAGTTTACCAAGAACGAAGCAAAAGCACAATGCAATTTGGGTTGTCATCGACAGGTTGACAAAATTAGCACATTTAATATCCTTTAGATCGATGTGCTCGAGAAGAGTCCTTGGAAAACTATATCTGGAGAACATAGTGAGACTACACAAAGTTCTATTGTCCATTACTTCAGATAAGGATACCCAATTTAATGATAAATATTAGAGAAGTTTCCAAGGAGCATTAGGTACATAATTGAATTTTAGCACTGCTTTTCATCCTTGGACCAACGAATAGTCTGAGCAGGGTATTCAGATTCTTGAGGACATGTCATACGCTTTTATTTTGGACTTTGGTAGAAACTAGAAGAGGCACTTGCATCTAGCTAAATTAGCATATAATAATAGTTCTTAAGCAAATATCAATATGGCACCATTCAAGGCACTTGACAAGAGATCATGTCGATCATCGGTTTGTTGGTTAGAATCAGAGGATAGAATCATCGCTATACTTGATAAGATCCATAAGAATAATGAGAAGATTGCCTTAATTCGAGATCGATTGAAAGTAGCCCAAAGCCGACAAAAAAGTTATGCTAACAAGAGACATTGACCTTTGGAATTTGAAGAAGTTGATTTTGTTGTCACGAACCTAAACCTAGGTAGTGATGTGGCAGTTTAATTAAATTAGTTAAGTAAATTTAACAAAACTCACCAATTAATAATTTGGTAATTTAAGAAAATGTAATTTAGGTTATTTTTTTTCTTTAGGGCTTCCTATAATAGGTAGGTTTCCTTCCATCAATTCATTTGGACCATTAATACCATCATGTGGCTTCCCACACTACATGTCCCCATCAAGACAATCTCCATCGAGATAACAATAAGTTTCATAAGTCTCCATTGAAACAACATATTAAAGCTGTAAGCCTCCATTGAGACAATACAGTGGAGCAACCTCCATTAAGACTAACCCCATTAAATATACCATCCTATCATAAGTAGCCCATAAAACCTCAGAAAACTTTCTCCTGTGTGCTTCAACTTTTGAATAACATTTTGGGTACAATGTCTTTAACATATAATGCATGCTTGCATAATGCTCAAAATCAAAACATGCTCATGTTAGTTATGCTCCATAAAGTCATAACCATACATACAAACACGTACAACATTTGTGGTGATGCAAGTGAAATTCTACTTACCTCATATTATGGGGTAATGTAAACTATTGTTAAGGTTTTCCTCTTCAGATCTGGTGTCCAATTCTTCTAAAAATAAGTGTTTATATTTTGTTGTAACCCAATAAACATATACTATTTACTTAAGTGTTAAGGAGCTCATTTCAAGTTTAAAATCAATCTTAAACAAAAGAAAGACTAAGTCCCACAAACATGTCATTTATAGCTTTATAGTTGCAACCATATTAAATAAGAGGAAAGGTGGTGATAACTAGAACTAAATATTCTACTTTTGAACCCCTCAACACCTCATTGAATTTTCTAATAAAAGTAAAGAACTAGCTTATAAAAATATTACTAAGAATGGCAATGTTAGTAAAACTCATAATTTCATGTAATGTAGAGGACAAAATATCAAACTTAATCCCAAAAGTCCATTAAAGTATTAAAAAAATATGAATATTGGTAACATAACAAAACTAGTTAATTTCAACGGCAAAAGTGGACATTTGGTTTCTAAAAGGTTAAAAACTTTTTCTAAGAATTTAGGCAACATTTCCCCTTAGTTTTTAACACTCCTTAAAGCTTAAAATTCATCAAAACAACCTATAAACAAAAACAAAAGTGGGCATTCACAAGACTACAAATCAACACCAAATTCACTAAAATTTGCACAATTCCAAAACTTTTCATTCTAACAACCAAATCCCTTTTCATTAGATCATTTTTCTATAATTCCTAACCTTGAATAGCATTAAAATTATGCTCATATCATGTCCCAAAGTCTTTTTATACAACCAAAGAAAGAAACCTAAAAATAGTTCACAAATTCTCACCTTAGTGAAGCAACTTGAATTATTGACCTCCAATTTCACTTTGTCCACTTCAAAAGGATGAAACCAAGGCTTATAGCATTCTAAGCATTTAAAAAAAAACCCTAGAATTGTCCAAAAGAATTAGATTGTAGGTTTATCCTATATCTTGAAACATTGAAGCTCAAAACCACAAATCGAGCTTACCTTGACTAGTTTTGGTTTTTCTCTCTCATCACCACTCAAACCTTGACCAAGACACTTGGAGATAGGCTTATCTTCTTTAACTCTAGCTAGAAATGGAGTTTTCCTTTAGAGGATGGTTAGACTTGAGAGAAAATAGGCTAAAATGAGCTCACCTATTTGCTTAATTCCTTTTAAAGTGCCACATACACATCACATTACTTAACACTTAAGTGCTCTCTTATTAGCTTGATTAGTGTCCCTATTTTGTAGCTTACACTTTAGAAATTTAGTGTCTCGAACACAAATATACAATGCTAATTAATAGCTAAATCATAGCCACTTATTTAGCTTACTAACTTAGGTGTGCTCGCTCATACCGAATTTTCGATACACCAAAAATACTAGTTTCTAAACTTGATACTTTTTCACCAAAACTAAACCAAAATTTCTAAATCTCCTTGAAATACACTCAAACATTGGATAACATGATTCCTTACTTAGTTCTCAACTTGTTAAATCCCTAACTGAGTCTACAAACTTGAATACCGAAAAGGTCACTAATTTGGGGTTTCAAGGTAAACTTACCACTAAAACACATTTCATCCTCTTATAAGAGACTTTGAATCTTTCTTGATAACATTCAACAAGATTTCTTACTTGTCATAAGGTCTCTTTTAATCATTATTCCAAACACATACATAACTTCACTTTACATAAAATAGGATTTTTGGCATAAATAGCTGTAAAACCATTATTGAACTTCTAATTTCAACCCATCCATTATGAATGTATAATCAAACACCATTAGAATTCACTTTTCTATTTTTATCTAACCGGATCCATCTTTAGGAAATCCTAAGTCATTTAGCTATACATTCAAATGAAGTTGTACAAAACATATTTTTGAAAATGATATACGTTATTAATGTAATCAAACACATCTCAAATGATTATGAAACACTATATAATGTAATTAATGTCATGAAATCATACAATACATTAGCAACCAAGTATGTGGGAATACCAGGCATAACAACATCCTTAAACCATATTCGTATATGGTGATCTTCGGCTCATGTCTTGTACAAGGAACCAAAAAAGTTAAAAGTATGTTTGGAAGTTTGTGTGTTTGTAGGATATCCAAAAGGGACAAAAGGGAGTTATTTCTATAATCCAAAAGAAAATAAAGTCAATGAATGTGACTTTCCTTAAAGAAAGTTAAATAAACGACTTTAACCCTCGCAGTAAAATTGTACCCGAGGAGTTAGTGAGTAAGTCGATCACTCTAGGGATTCCAACTGAAACCAATCCAATCATTGTAAAAAATTGACCAAAAAACAACCTAGGGAGCTTGGGCATAGTGAAAGGATTGAGCGTCAACCTGAAAGGTATATGTTCAAAGGTAAAGCCTACTTAGCTGAACCTATAAAACATGACAGGGATCGTTATACTTACACAGAGGCTATGGAGGATGTTGCTTCATAGCTTTAGACAGAAGCTATGAACATTAAGATGAAGTCTGTAGGGACTAATCAAGTCTGGGAGCCTACATATCTTCCTAAAAAGGTAAAATCCATAGGGTGTTAGTGGATCTACAAGAGAAAGAGAGGAGCAGATAGAAAAGTTAAAACCTAGCAGGCTAGATTGGTAGCAAAAGGATACATTCAAAAGCAAGGATGATATGAACCATGCCAAGAACTGATGCGACCCTAACCAAAATTGGCCTCCAAAATCAAAATGCCTAATCGGATTTGAAATGGAACCGCAACCCAATGCCTAACAAGAAGCACGAACCTTGGTATGTGAGGACGCCATAATCAGTTATGGACGGACTAATTGATAAGTCTTTGAACGCCATGGAATCTTCCGATAAGTTCGAATAGTTTGTTCAGGAACCGAAGAGCATTAAACCTCAAATTGTGTGTAAAAACTTATTACCATTGAATGAAATTTGTTACAATGTATAGTGGTTCCCTTTTGCGAATTTTGAGCTCCTAATTGCCCATGGAATTTCGGGCAAATCAATTATTAGCCAAAAAAAAGCCCAATCTAAAGCAAATAAGGTAAGTTTCCTAAATGGCTTAAAAGCCTTACATTAATATAAAAGTAAATGCATGTTTTGTAAGAGAAAAGAAAACTAGACAATAATTAGGGCAAATTCTTCTCGCCACTTGTCGCCTCAAATTGGGAAAGTAACCGAAATAGAAAGTAGTGTGATTATTTACAGCCATAGGATTACTTGGTCCCTTCTAGAACTTGAATCACGCATTTGTTGGTCTGGTTGTCACATGCAATTCCCTCAATAGGCCTCCATGCGATAGCTTGAGTCCAAGATGCTTGAATCAGCCCAATAAGCATTTCTTTGAACTTCTTCGCATGAGCTCTCGTAACTGGACCAATGGGAACTTGAATTGGATCTAAATATGTCTTATCCCTTGTGTTCTTGCTTGTGCTACCGATGCCCTCATCATTCCCCTCCTCTTGAGAGGGATTTGTCCTCAAATCGTCGCTTGCATCAAAAGGACTTAGATCAGAAACATTAAAGGTGGCACTTACACCATACTCACCTGGCAAGTCTAGCTTATACGTATTATCATTGATCCTTTCAAGAATTTGAAAAGGACCGTCCCCTCTAGGCAACAGCTTGGACTTTCTTTGTTCTGAAAACCGTTCCTTGCGTAAGTGCAACCATAACCAATCGTCGGGCTCAAAGACGAGCTTGTGACGCCCTTTGTTGGCTTGTTGAGCATATTGCTTAGTCCTTCACTCGATGTTGAGTCTTGCCTTCTTGTGTATCTACTTAACAAGGTCAGCTTTTCTTTTTCCATCTAAATTCACACGCTTAGACAAAGGTAATGGCATTAAATCCAAAGGAGTTAAAGGATTAAAACCATAAACAATTTCAAACGGTGAAAATTGAGTAGCAGAATGAACAGATAGATTATAAGCAAACTCAACATGTGGTAAACACTCCTCCCAAGTTTTGATGTTCTTTTTAATGACAGCTCGCAACAAGGTTGACAGGGTTCTATTCACAACTTCTGTTTGACCATCGGTTTGAGGGTGACAAGTAGTCAAAAACAATAGCTTAGGCCCTAACTTAGCCCACAAAGTCTTCTAAAAATAGCTTAAGAACTTTGCATCCCTATTAGAAACAATTGTCCTAGGCATACCATGAAGTCTCACAATTTCCCTAAAGAACAAATCAGCAACATTGGAAGCATCATCTGTCTTGTGGCATGGAATAAAATGTGCCATCTTGGAAAACCTATCCACAACCACAAATATTGAGTCT
>CAMOHE010045830.1:0-33740 GCA_946598075.1 Artocarpus hirsutus | reverse complement strand
ATAAATGTTATGAGTTATGTAAAGAATCATGATTTATAAATTATGATTGAGTTAACACGTAATGATTATTATTACGTTATTATCATGTTTAAGAAATTTATGTTATTATATTCGGTTTACGAAATTAAGTTTTAAGAAATTATTATTATAGCTTTTAAAGTTACACGTTGAGAATTCTTTATCTTTAAGAATTCATATGTTATTAAGTTTTAGAAAAACAGTTATTATTCCTTCTAAGGTTTAATGCCAAGGATTCGATAACAAGAATCCATTTAAAAAAAAAATTTATTCCGAAATTTCTGTACTTTATTAATAAGTACGTTTAAGTTTACGACCATGTTTAAGTCAAGTGACGGCCACGTAGGTAGGGTCGTCACATTTCAAGCCCTCATCACTATTTGATTGGGCCCCACTCAGTACCTCTTTTGTGGACTCTGATGGTACTTGTTGCTCCACTACAAAGCCATTCACTTCTATAATTATTTGATTGGCTTCTTCTTATTTAGTGCTTCTCCTTATCTCTAACATCTATTTCATCTTCTCTCTCTTTCTCGGAAATAAAAATCTTTTCTTCCTTTTACTTGCAAAAATTATATATATGACAAAACTTTCTCGTAACTTTTTTTTCCGTAAAAAAAAAAAGAAAATAAAAATTTCAGCCAAACGTGGTACAGAGTTCTTTTTTCCTGTTGTATTTTCTTGCAAATTTCGTTTTTCCTACTCCGGATGTTTTATTGATTTATTTACGTCCTTGTTTGCTGTTGCGTTCCTTATTGACGTCGTTTTATAGTTTATTACGATAAGTTGTCAATTCTCTGATTGTTGTCGTTTTAACGGATATGTTGTTTCATGATTTTGTCGTTTCTCTTGCTGATTGTCTTTTCTTTTTTTCTTTTTTCATTCTCATCAATTTTGATTGGTGTCGTTCAACACTTGATATCATATTACAGTTGATGTTGCTTTTATTCTACCGCGGCTTTGTTTAGCAATAAAAAGTTGAAACTAATATAGTATAAAGCTCTTAGTGTTGAAATTTTGATTAATGATATGTTTTACATTACAGTCATCATTTATTGTTGTTGATTTCGCTAATTTGTTTTTCTTATTGATCTCGTTTTTAGTTAATCGTTATTTGTGGTTATTGTGCTGTCTCTAATTAATCTCATTTGACGTTCAAAGTCATATTAATCTCACTTATCAAATTCTATTGTGAAAGATACAATCTTTTGTGAAGAAGTCACCATGATGTGTCTAATCCATGTATAACATCATAAAAAATGAGACAAATTTTTGGTTGCTACCTAGTATTGACAAAAGAGAACAATTTCTATCTATCACATATAAAAATATTGATAATATACATATAGTTAATGGTATTTCATAAGCAATGGATGATAGACCGCCCAAAAAGAATATTTATTATTTGAACACCAATAGAAGCAATACTTAAGATGGCAATCCATAAAAACACTGAGATTGAGATCCATGGAAACAAAGTGAGAACCAAAAGAACTGCGGAATAGCTTTCTAAAATGGATATGACTACAATGGATCCGTCTTTGTTGTCATTGTCGATTTCGCGGGTAATGTAATGTCGTTTTTGACATCTAGTCCTCTTCCGTTGAGGTCGTTCTACTTTTTTATTTTTTATTTTTTTCCAGATAGCTGTCTTTCTTTTATCATTGTCGTCCACCGTGATTCATCAAGTTTACCAGTTGTCCTCGCTTTTGATTTGGCGTCGCATGTTGTTTGTCTCGTTATTTTCGTTTCGTTTACGTTGGTTATTTCGTTTTTGTTGTTACTTCTTTCCCTTTGTTATTCATTTGCACCGCCTTTTTAAGTTGAAATTTTTTCTCCACTGGTTTTGCTTGAAAACTTGTTGAGTTTTTCAGTCATTTTGATAAGAGTTTTAAAAAAGGACCCAGTTTCAGTATTTAAGAAAGGATTTACGTATTATCAAGTTCGATTAATCAATAAACTTTGTTTGTCTTTGTTAAAAATAGGATGGATTAAATATGATGTTGGCTGTTGTTTTATAGTTTGAGGGGAAATTGCAATGACTAACATAGTTCAATTATTTAAAGCAAATAACACACGCACTTTTAAACATATTAAAATAAATAATATTTTTAAAATCTTGTAATTTCCTTTTTCTTTTTTTTCGTTTTTATTTTTTTATTATTTTGTTATTGTTTCATGTTTATTTTTAAGTTATTTAATACAAAAATAAATATTATTTTAATTTAAATAGACTATTTATTAAATATTATTATTTTATCCTTTACTTATTTTTATCTGAAATTAATAATAGGCTAATGCTCTGGCACTGCTAACTTTGGGCTGCAAAGGAAGAGGTAAAATTGGCTTAATGGGGCCCAGACTGGCAGAAGTAAAGAAAGAGGGTGCGCTCAGAAAACAGCAGACAGGCGAGGAGAGGAGAGGAGCTCCGGATGGCGACGTTGGCGAGCGTTTCGACTCCTCCGGGTCCGGCGTTGTTAAGTCGGAGGTCTTTTGTTGTTGTTGTTGTTGACTCTCTCTCCAAATTCTCCGTCTTTAATAACAATAATCGGTTTCGTTCTTCTAGTCTTCCACTCGCTGATCGGAAAAGGCTTCTTCTTCCTCCTCCGCTCAAATGCTCCTCCTCCGACCCCACTCCCACTCAAAACGACGATTCGGAATCTCAAGCGACGTCGTCTTCTTATCCTTCTCCGGGAGAGGGAGACAGAGAGTGGGCTTACAAATTGTGCGCCGGAATCGGAGGGATGGGGTTTCTGGAGACGACATATCTGACTTACCTCAACCTCTCCCATTCCACTGCCTTTTGCCCCCTCTCTGCTGGAGCTTGCACCGATGTTCTTAACAGCGATTACGCCGTGGTTTTCGGTAATGAAATTTCTCTTCTTTATTTATTGCATATATATGTTTGGTATATGAATCTTTATTGGGGGGGATTTTGTAGGTGTTCCTCTTTCATTGATTGGAATGGTTTCGTATGGTGTGGTTGCGACGCTTGGGATAAATTTGAGTCAGAAAAGAATGCCTTTTGGATTGGTTGAATCTGATGGGCGTCATCTTCTACTTTGGAGTAGCACTTCCATGGCAGCTGCCAGTGCCTACTTTCTCTACATTCTCACCACTAAGTTTTCTCCAACATCTTGCCCTTACTGTCTCCTCTCGGTTCTTCTATCCTTCACCTTGTTTTTCATCACTCTAAAGGTCATTTTATCTGTTTATTTACTTAACAAACTGTACTGTTTTGTTTTGTTTTGTTTTTGGAATAAGAATAAGTTTATGTATATATATATATATTTGTAGGACTTTGGGCTTAAAGAAATTCAAAAAGAGGTTGGTTTACAGCTGTGTATTGCCAGCTTTGTGGTTCTTACTCTAAACTCATCTTATAGTGCTTCTCCTTCTGGACATGTGCCCCCCAGGTGAGTGCCTATATAGTTTAATTGGTTTTGTTCTTGTTGTGTAATATTTCTATTCATTTTCAATTGTTTGCTTGCTTAGAGCTTAGAGCTTAGAGCTTAGGAAAACGTCATACCAACACCCACAGGAAATGTCTATCTATCGTCAAAAACATGCTGGACTGTTAATGTCAAAATTCCACGTACAAGGAATGTTTGCAATGTATAACTAGATTTTATGTCGCATTTATCAAGTTAGCGAGAGCCTAGCTTTCTTATATATTCTCTTCCTTTTTTCGAATGCTAAACTATCAACTTGTTCAAAATCTCTAGCGTTCGTTATTACTTCCTATACCCTATCTTAAGCTTTGATCGTCACTTGCAGATTTAGTAGTTTTACGCTGAAAAATGGACGTCTTATTATATTAATAAAGAAAAAATTCAAATCGTTTAGCTTTCGAAATTTCATCTTGGCTGCTGAGAAGCAAGAGTGCGTTTTTTATACTATCATATTTTTGTATCCTGATCTGATATGATGCAACTTATAACCTTGACAAAGATTGTATGACATTTTTCCTGCTATCTCTTTCTTCTTTTTGGTCAGAAACCTTGATGATATTAACCTTCCATATTTTACGACTGAGATAACGACAACATCAAGTCCTTATGCTCTTTCTCTTGCAAAGCATCTGAATTCCATTGGTGCTAAAATGTATGGGGCATTCTGGTGTTCACACTGCGTGGAACAAAAAGAGGTTCTTTATTCTCTGCAGCTTGTGCTTAAACTAGTCAATCAATATTGTTTCTAAAAAAAAAACTGGTCAATAAATATTATGAAGCAATAGCGCAAACTCATCATAACAGATTGTTTGCTCCGATGATCACTGCATCATGCTAGGATTTCTTTGCTGAGCAACTAAAATAAACTTTTACAGAAGTTATTTCATTGCTTTGTTCTTATTCTATCCACTCCCGCATGCGCTTTACCAAAACGCTTTCTGGCCAGCTTCCATGCTCTGCATGATATATCTAACTAAAACAGGATCTTTCTTTTCTGCTCGGACTACTCCGATGAACATTCAGTCTTTGCATCTTAGATTTTGCAGCATCACAAAATTTCTTAGGTTTAAAAAGTTACTTAATTGCATGTTCTTTATGCAAAGGCTGCAAGTGTTTTTTCCGACTGTTTCTCATGTTCATTCAGTTTATCAGGCAGAATAAGCCACTCTTTTAACAGAAATTTTATAATTACTGTAACAGATGTTTGGGCGGGAAGCAGCAAAGCTGTTGAATTATGTGGAATGCTTCCCTAATGGATTCAGTAAAGGAACTAAAATGGAGAAAGAATGTTCAGACGTTGGAATTGAAGGGTTTCCAACATGGGTGATTAAAGGGCAGGTAGGTCATGATAAAATAAAAGCTAATGGAGGGAGAAAAAACAGTTTATTCACTGCTTGGATTTTATTAGAAAACTTAGATTACATGGTTGCACTCCCTTTTTATACACAAAACTTAAACCAAAAAATCTACCTAACTTCCTAACTAATAGGAGCTAACTAACTTCCTAAAAAATAGGAAAGATTTACATCTAACAATACAACAAACACGCTAACACTCCCCCTCAAGTTTGGAGTACAGATTGTACATCCCAAGCTGGTCAACTAATTTTTCAAACATTGGTCTAGAAAGACCTCTAGTAAGAAGATCCGCAACCTGTTCTGAAGTAGGAACATAGGTAATACAAATGGTCATTTCCTCAATCTTTTCCTTAATGAAGTGCCGATCAACTTCAACATGTTTAGTTCTGTTGTGACGTGCAAGATTATGAGATATACTGATTGCAACTTTGTTATCACAATAAAGCTTCAAAGGTCCCGGAACACCCAACTTAAGTTCTCCTAGGAGGTTTTTAAGCCACAAAAGCTAACACATACCGTTTGCTAATGAACGTAATTTTGCTTCAACACTACTTGGCTACAACTGCCTGTTTCTTACTTCTCCATGTTACTAGGTTTCCCAAATAAATGAGCAATACCCTGATGTTATCTCCTATCACTAACCGATCCTGCCCAATTTGCATCTCTGAAGGCTTCTATACTTCTTGAATCATTCTTGGATAAGAATAATCCTCTTCGTGGAGTTCCTTTTAAATATCTTAAAATCCGATAAGCAGCTTCCATGTGTTCCTCAGTTAGGTCATGCATGAACTGGCTTATACAACTAACTACAAAACCAATATCTGGTCGAGTATGAGCAAGATAAATTAGTCTACCAACTAACCTCTAGAATCTGCCCCTGTCCACTAGACTGCTTGCAACCTGAGTTCCTAGTTTCTTGCAATGATCGATTGGTGTGTCAGCAGGTTTTCCATCATTCAGGTTTCTTTTAACAAATCAAGAACATATTTTCTTTGTGACACAGAAATACCTGACGTGTTTCTCGCAATCTCCATGCCTAAGAAATAACGTAGATTGCCAAGATCCTTTATCTCAAACTTTGAAGCTAGTCCCCTTTTAAGCCTTACAATTTCATCTTTATCATCACTGATGAGAATGATATCATCCACATAAACAATAAGAATAGTAATTTTTTCGTTCTTATGTTTATAGAAAAGTGTGTGATTTGCATGAGCCTAAACGTACCCTTGTTGTTTTATGACTTTAGTATAGTGATCGAATCATGCCTTTGGAGACTGTTTTAAACCATACAATGATTTCTTCAATTTGCATACCTTCCCATTCTCGCCTTCATTGAATCTAGGTGGTAATTCCATAAACATTTCCTCCTCTAGTTCTCCATTCAAGAATGCACTCTTGACATCAAGTTGCTGAAGCAGCCACTCAAGGTTGGTTGCTAAAGAAAGTAAAACCCGAAAGGTATTGATTTTTGCTACCAGAGCAAACATTTCTTGGTAATTAATATTATAGGTTTGATTGTAACCTTTAGCTAGTAACCTCGCTTTATGATGTTCAATTGGCCCTTATGAGTTATAGTTAACTGTAATGACCCATTTATAGCCAACAGGGACTTTGCCTTTAGGTCTATCTACAATCTACCATGTATTATTTTTCTCTAGAGCACGAATTTCTTCCACAATAGCCTTTCTCCAAACTTCCTTTTCCATTGCTTCTTGTATAGTCCTAGGAATTTCAACCTCTGATAAATTACTAACAAGGGCCTTAAGCGATGTAGATAAATGTTCATATCCTACAAACTTTGAAATAGGATGTTTGGTACACGTTCTAGTCCTTTTCCTCTTAGCAATAGGGATTTCAAGATCTGATTTGTTTGTATTAGCACGTAAATTATGGTTAGAGTCCTGGCAGTGAGAAGTGCCTGGTTCCTTTCCCCTTTTTGACCAATTCTTCCGTGAGTAGGTTAAGTCAAATGGTTGCACCGATTTTTCTGAATTTTTTTTGGTTCCTGGATAATAGACAGGCTTTTTTATTTTTCCTTAATCTCTATATTTTCAAGTGTGGAATTTTCTTTAAATTCCAGAACTTTTCAAAAATCGGGTGGGATATTTTTTTCAGGCTGAGTTTGAGAGATAGACACGGTTTGAATTTGATTTTCTGGTTGAGGTAGGATCTGATTTGCTGGTTGAATTAGAGTGACAGGTACGGTGGGAATGGAGTTTTCTGGTTGGGAAAAAAATCTGAGGGGACCAGGTTTGGGGAGTTTGAATTTTGAAACTGAGATGGATTGATCCTATGAGAATCCAACTCTCTAGGAATAGATTTGGTAGTTGATTTTATTTTCGAATAGGATTCCATCTGTGGAGGAGATTCCCAAAATTATTCCTAAAGATTTGCATGATTTAGATCAGGATTTTTATCATTATCACACGAATTTAACCAAAGATTTCCTGGATTTAAATCAGATTCATCAAGATTCTTATCCCTAGCACACGGATTCACTAGGTTTTGTTCCCTAGCACACAGATTCACTAGATTCTGCTCATTGTTACACGGATTCACCAGATTTTGTCCTAGATTCTGCCCATTATCACACGTCTTCACCAGATTTTTTCCTAGATTTTGTCCCTTGAGACACGGATTTAGCAAATTTCACATGCTGGGATTGGTCCAGAAAATATCTTCACCAAGATTCTCCCCCTGAAGATAATTTTTCTGAAAGAATGGCTGGTTTTCAAAAAAGGAAGCATCAACAGACATGAAGTATTTTTTCGTTTTTCAAGGGAATAACACCGTTAGCCCTTTTGGGTTGAGGAATAACCTAAAAAAATACACTTTTGTGATCGTGGATCAAGTTTTGATCTACTGTGACTTGGAATATGTACAAAGGCTATACAGCCAAAAATCTTAGGATCTAGACTAGAGAAACATCTAGAGTTAGGATAAGATTTTTGAAAAGAGTTTAACGGTGTTTGGTACTCTGAGACCTTAGATGGTAACCGATTTATCAAGGAACATGCAGTAAGGACGGCATCACGCCAAAATTTCTTAGGAACATTGGCGGTGAATAATAGAGACCTAGCCACTTCTAACAAGTGGCGATTTTTTCTTTCAACGATCTCGTTTTGTTTAGGTGTATTAACGCAGGAGCATTGATGAATTATTCCTTTTCTATTAAAAAATTTCCAAGAATAGAATTAAAATACTCGGTATCATTGTCAGTATGAAGCATTTTAATTTTTTCATTAAATTGAGTCTGGATCATGGAGTAAAAATTTTTAAAAGGTTGCTTTGGGTTTGATTTATCTTTTAGTAAATACACCCAACAAACACGTGAATGATCATCTTAAAAGTAATAAACCATTTGTTATTTGTGATACTAAGTATGCGAGATGGACCCCAAATATCATTATGAAACAAAGTAAACGGTTTAGATACACGATATGGTTGCGGTGCTTAAAAAAAACGTTTATGCTTTGCAAATTGGCAGATTTCACATTGAAATGGCTCATTAATATTCAGAAATAAAGAAGGAAACAAGTACTTCATGTACAAGAAACTTGGATGACCTAGCCTACAATGTAACATCATAATTTTTTTTTTTCTTGAAACATATGAGTTGTCCACTGCACTATGAACCTGACCACTCACAGAAGAATTATTCACAAAGTAATAGAGACCATCGACTTCTTTAGCATTGTCAATCCTCCTCCCTGAAGTCAAATCCTAAAAGACACAAACAGAGGCTGAAAAATTAACCTAGCAATTCAACTCTTTCGTTATTTTGCTAATAGAAAGTAGATTGCACAAAAAATTTGGCACATGTAGGACCGAATTTAGAGTGATATTAGGACTGATTTTAACAACTCCAAGGCCTGCAACCATTGCATGGGAGCCATCTGCAATTTGAACTCTGTGATTCCCTGAACTTGGAACATACGACTGAAATAACCATTGACACCCAGTCATATGATTTGTAGCTCCTGAGTCAATCACCCAAGGCTCACTTGATGTGGTAATACCACCAAAGATCTCATCTTTTTGTGCTATAAGGGAGGCGGAAGGCGGCTGGTTTGTAGACAGAAGATTATGAAGTTGGTTTAATTGTTCTTTGGAGAAGATACGTTTCGAGTAGTTTTTCTTTGCTCCCCTTCTTGTGTTGCTTGGATCCCTTTTCCATCTCGATTTCTTAGTCTATTAGGAACCCAATTTTCAGGTTTACCGTGTAACTCTCAGCAGGTGTCCTTCGTGTGGTAAGGTTTGTGGCAGTGGTGACACAAGGCCTAGCCTTTCTTGGTTGAAGATCGGGTATTTCCTTTCTTGTTTGGTCCTTGCGTTACCAAGGTAGAATTCTCAGCCACAAGGGTTGGTGTTTCTCCAAGCATCACACACTTTCTGGACTCCTCGCGACACACCTCGGAGAACACCTCATCAATTGGTGGTAATGGTTGCAATCCGAGTATTCGCCCCCTTGCTTCATCCAGTTCTTTGCCATAGAGATGGTCTTTTTCAAGCATTTTCTTAAAGTGGATAGCATCCGCTGGGTCCTTCCATTGGTAGGTGTTAAAAAAGTGTAGTTGCTGCCATAATTTTTTTAGAGAATTAAAGTACCAAGTAACCTCACTATCTCATTGTTTGAGTTTCTGAATCTTGTTACACAGTTCAAACATTTGAGAAGAGTTTTCTAGGTTAGAGTAGCAGCATCATTCCTTTGTAGTAGGATAGAATAGGTATGTGTCTCCAATTTTATCTTCCACGGAGTGAATTAGCCACGCCATCACCATTGAGTTTTGAGTGTCCCACGTTGAATACAACGGATCAGTAGGATCAGGTTTGGGTATTGTTCCATCCAAACACCCGATTTTGCGTTTACCCCTAATCACCATTTGGGCTGAACGAGACCACTGAAGGAAATTCTTCTGATTCAGCTTGTGAGTTGTGATTTTCGAGGACACGGTGGAGTGTTCTACCACAGCAGCGGGAACAATTATAGAGAGTCCGTGAGGTGCCAGTGGCAACCTCAGAGTCATTACCTCTGCTTATTCCGTTTGTGTTTTTCTCAACTTTCAATCAACTTTTAAAGCTCTGATACTATAAAAGCCAAGGGAAGGAGAAAAAACAGTTTATTCATTGCTTGGATTTTATTAGAAAACTTGGAGATTACACGGTTGCATATCCTTGTTATACACTAGACTTAAACCAAAAAATCTACCTAACTTCCTAACTAATAGGAGCTAACTAACTTCCTAAAAAATAGGAAAGCTTTACTTCTAACAATACAACAAACATCCTAACATAAAATATAGCCATTTGACCTCTGCAGTTTTAGTTTTTCTTTAAAATTTCAATTAATCCTAATCAAAGCTAGGTCTTGGTCTTGTTTATGTTTTTTTTTGTTTTGTTTTTTTTTTTTTGGTGCAGAAAAAAAGCGGAGAACTAGAGTTTTCAGAGCTTGCAGAGGCATCTGGTCTTACATTTGATGAAGTTAGTCAGTCCACGGAGGTTGTCCGGTGAAGTAGGAATTTTTTTTAATGTGTGTATAGATCGTTGATAACTTTCTTCTGATTTAAATGCCTTCTTTCTGCAAGAATGTAGGTTCTTTAAATTTTCTATAAACTATTCTTTTAGTGGTCGAAGGTGTTGTAGAATAGTGGGGAATATAAATTAACGATGATTTAACAAGTTATTCATGTTCCTAATATGGAAATGATGTCAGGGTGGGGAAATTAGTCCCCTCCTATTTATTTTTTACTATTTATAATCAGAAAACTTCTTTTATTTATTTATTTTATTTATTTTCCTTTCTGCCCTATTTTTTGTTGAGTTGTTGGGTATAGGATCCTCGTAGTAGGTTGAATCAACATTTATCTTGTATTTGGCATTCTCAGTTCAAACTAAAACTTTTAGTTGTAATAGTATAACGCTCTCATATGCTACAATATCAAGTAAAAGCATGATGTAGTATAAAGCGCTCATATTTTATAGTGTTTTTAACTAATTGTATGCTTCAAAATACTCGGTTAGCCGAGGGAGGGCAGTCTTTAGTATCAACAACAAGATCTCGACGCAATTGTGGATCTAGTTGAGCTGAAAATCACAAAAGAGATGAGGGGATGTCTCGAGGCTACTTTCACTATCAAGGAAGTGAAGGCGGCTTTATTTGGGATGGGGCCCAATAAAGCTCCAGGTTCATATAGGTTTTTCATAGCATTTTATCAAACAAACTGGGATATGGTTGGTGCGGAGTTGACAGATGTGGTCTTAGGGGTTCTTAATGGTTCCTAATCGGTTATAGATCTCAATGAGGTGCATATTGTTCTTATTCCAAAGACCAACGATCCAAATAGACTTTCTGTTTTTAGACCAATTACTTTATGCAATGTGGTCTATAAGGTGATTACAAAGACCCTAGCCAACCGTCTTAAGGTTGTACCATCTTCAATTATATCAGAGGAGCAGAGTGCGTTTATTCTGGGTCATCTCATCACAGAAAATATTCTAGTCGCTTTTGAGGTCCCAAACGAAAGACTGGCGGTAAGGGAAGGCTGATGGGGCCGAAGCTCGACATGAGTAAAGCTTATGACAAGATTGAGTGGGAGTATTTGGAGGCAATGATGAGGCAGTTAGGGTTTGGAAGGAGATAGATCATGGTTGTGATGGGTTGTATGTCAACAGCTCATTTTTCTTTTATTGTGAATGGTGGGGTGGTCGATGAGGTTACTCCATCTAAAAGGCTTAGACAAGGGTGTCCCCTATCACGTTCCTTTTCCTTTTGTGTGGAGGGTTTCTCAACGTTGCTACGAAGGTAGCACAAAGAGCGCCTCGTATCTGCCACCTTCTTTTTGCGGATGATTCCATAGTGTTTGGAAGGGCCTCACTACAGGACTGTGATGCTATTAGCAAGGTCTTGGATGGTTACAGTTTGGCTTTGGGACAAGTCGTCAACTTCTCTATGTCCCTCATTACTGTTAGTCCCAATGTTCACGTGGAACTGAAAGGGGAGATTCTAAGGAGGTTAGGGCTTCAGGAATATGCAGAACAACACAATAAGTATCTGGGGTTGCTGTCTTTCATTGGCAAGAACAAAAGGAGCACCTTTAATGGGTTAAAAGATAAGGTGGCAAAGAAGTTACAAATGTAGAGGAAAGTTATTTGCTCGGTGGGTGGAAGGGAGATCTTAATTAAGGCAGTCACACAAGCTATTGCTAACTATACAATGAGTGTCTTGAGACTACCGGCTGGTCTGTGCTATGATCTCCAAACTCTTGTTGCTCAGTTTTGGTGGGCCGGTGGGGAGTGCTGAAAGGAAGATTCATTGGCTAAGGAAGGAAAGCCTGTGTGAACCCAAGTGCGTGGGTGGCCTAGGTTTTCGAGAAATTGGTTTGTTCAATCAAGTGCTACTTGCAAAACAAGGGTGGCAACTTCTTCAGAATTTGGAGTCCTTGGTTGGGCGTGTACTTAAAGCGAAATATTTCCCGTCTTCATCCTTTTTGGAAGCAGATCTTGGCCATAATGTTTCTTATTCTTAGAGGAGTATAATCTGGGGGAAGAGAACTTCTTAAACAAGGGGTTCAGTGGTGGGCTGGAAATGGAGAATCAATCTGTGTGTTTAAGTCCCCGTGGCTGCCATAGCCTTGCTCCTTTAAGTCGATTATAACCCCAGTAGAGTCACATAAAGCTTGTTTGGTGGCAGAGCTCATTTCTAATAACAAGTAGGATATGTGTCGATTATCATAGCTACCTTGGCTCATTGATACTGAGTAGGTCCTTTCGCTAACTTTGGGAAGAACAGATAACCAAGATGTTTTGGCGTGGCATTACTAGGCTAAGGGAATCTGTACGGTCAAATTTGGGTATTGGTTGGCAGTAGAGAATAAGAAGTTATAGTGTTCATCGAGTGAGGGTCCGGATCGAAGATGGTGGTCCTGGCTTTGGCATTTAAATGTTCCAAATAAGGTAAAAATATTTGCCTGGAGAGCTTTCCGTAACGCTCTTCCTTGTTCTACGGACTTGCTAGGAGGGGAGTGAAGTGTGTGCCTACTTGCAGCTGATGTGGGGAAGTGGAGGAATCTATGTGGCATGGTCTTTGGAGTTGCCATGTGGTGAGGGGTATTTGGGATAGATCACTGTTGTGGCCCAACCTGAAAGATACAAAGGCTTTTAATTTAGAAGGTCGTTGTGTTTTTGCAAGCTCGATGTTGAATACTGAAGATCTGAAGGTGTTTGTTATGGTAGCATGGAGTATTTGAGGGTCTCACAATGCAGGGATTTTTAAGAAAGAATGGAGAGATGCCGAAGATGTTTTGCAGGTAACCGGGAGATCCTTAGGACTTCCATGTGTGTAACAGAATGAAGGCTATAAGGCCTAGTGCAATCGGAAGTAGGCATGGTAAATGTCGTTGTCCTTCTCCTGGGAGGCTCAATGTCAATGTGGATGTGTCACTCAGGCATGGTATATGGGCAGTTGGAGTGGGGAAAGTGATACATGATGAGGATGGCGTGGCTTTAGCGTACCTCTCAAAGATGGTTGAAGGGTGTTTTTCTTTGTATGTGGCTTTTCTCCGTGTGTGTGGCTAAGTGTGTTGCGGCAAGAGAAGGGTTGAAGTTTGCCGTGTCTGGTGGGTTGGGTGTGCATATGCTGAAGACAGATGCTGCAAATGTCGTGACGGCAGTGAAGTCCCCGTTCTCCAGAGAGGATGTTGGCTTTGTGATAACTGACATCAAACATTAGATGTCTTTAGTTGCTGGTGATATGCCTTGCAACCATACCTCCCGACGAGGAATATGGTTGTGCACATGTTTGTTAATTCTGCTTTGAGGAATTTTCATGATGTTATTGCCATAGTCTGTGTCCCTTATTTTGTGAAGTATGCTGTAGTTGATGATTTGGTCGACTAATATAATTATAATTCAGGTTTTCTTTAATAAAATCTTCTTGATCAAAATTTATTTTTTGGTAGTAAAAGTTTACTCTCTTTTTTTTTTTTTTTTTTTTTTTGGTCCTGGAGGATGTCACAAACCCACCACCAAACATTTCGCCGAATTAAACACCTTTTGTTTATTCTTTTTCCTCTTGAAGGATTCTGCTAATTATCCTCCCGCAAAAAAGAAACTTCCCCACAATTATCAATTCAGTGACCTAGGATGGTCCGCACAAATCAGCAAATAAAGAAAGGAATTATATTAGATACAAATAGGAGTATCAATATATTTTTTATGCAATAGGAGTATCGATCTTGTCAATATGATGTTCTTCCACTTATAATGTTTGAAATCTCATCAAAAGAACTTTAAAAAATCCCATCGAAATTAAAAATATATATATATATGAAACTGACAATATTTGATATAAATTTTACATTTAAAATAGAACTTCAGTAGAATATTCCTTGTTTAAGACTCTCAATATCAATAGATGTGATTTTTTACAAAACTATTTTTACTAGGGTTTTTTTTTTTAAGTTATTTTTAGTAATTGTGACCATATATTTTCAGCTAGTTATAATTTGTATTAATTCTAAAACTGATGGTAAACATTACACAATTTTACATTTCAATCACAAATTAATATGCAAATTTAAGACTTTAATTTTTTTTTTTGACAGAAGCTAAAATTAAGACTTATAATCAAATCTCACACAATTGTCAATCTTTCACTCTCTGTAATGGTTTAATTAAAAGAAGAGCGATAATTACCGCTCATAAAACTAACATACTTTTAAGATATTTGACAAATACAATTAAAATTAATTTTTTGTTTAAAATAATATAACATGAGAAAGTTTTAGATTGTAATATTTTTTTACTTTTTATTATAACATATAAAAGTTTTATCTTATTTAATAAAAAAATTTTATACAATTTAATAACTAAAAAATTAGTTCACGTTTTTATTAATTGTCAAAAAAAAAAGTAAAAAATAAAAAAGGAACGGTCACGACGCGGAGTAGTCGTAATCCGAATGCCGCCGCAAGAAGAATTATCCACCGGCATCCACAAGACAGAAGATTCCTTGGAATATTCCTATTCACATGACACAACTCTCTCTGACTACTAATGGCGATTCTGTCTCTTTCTCTCAAAAATAAAATATATACATAAAAAGAAAAAGCCGTGTCTTTTATTTCTCTCCCAATCATATAGGTCCTCTTGTTCTTAAGGGATCTTTCTCTCTCCCAAAATTCAACTTTCTCTCTCATGAACCTGGGAATTCAAGAACAAACAAAAGAAAAAGAAAAAGAAAAAGAAAAATGTCTTCGCAAATCTCTGAATCCGAAAAAGAACAGCTCCTCGAAAAGCTTGAAGTTTTCAAGATCAAAGGCAAGGATAAGCGCGGCAGAAAGATCCTGCGCATTGTCGGAAAATTCTTCCCTGGTAATTCTTCTTCTTATTATTTATCTATAATCTCTTTTTTAACATTGAATTTTTATTTGTATTTTTTTGTTTGGTTAAATTTGAAGCTCGGATGTTGAGCGTGGATGTTCTGAGGAAGTTTCTGGAAGAGAAGATATTTCCGAGGTTAGGGAAGAAGGCATTCTCGGTGGTGTATTTGCACAGCGGAGTTCAGAGGAGCGAGAATTTTCCGGGAATATCGGCGCTGCGAGCGATCTACGACGCCATTCCCATCGGCGTTAGGGAGAATCTCGAGGCTGTTTACTTTGTTCATCCTGGCTTGCAAGCTCGCCTTTTCCTCGCCACTTTCGGCCGTTTTCTCTTCACCGGAGGGTAAGAATTAACAAATTTTAGATTATTTTCAATTACTATTATGTCGTGTCTCTTAATTGAATTTATAAAACCACTTATTCCGATTCTTAATTATCTTCCCATTAATATTTTTGTTCCCCTTTTTTTCTATTTTTGAAATTTTTTATGATTTAATACCTTTTTTGGGTGTTTGACGTGGAAACACTAACTCAGTTAGCTCTATTGTATAGTAAAAAAAAAAAAATTATTACAATATAAAAAAATAATTTTAACTAATAATTTCTACTGTAATATTAAACATCCTATTTATCTTTAATTTCTTAATATTTACAACTGCCTATTATTCTTTGAAATTGGAAAGTTTAAAAAACCAAGAAAAATAATAATAATGTCATTATTTTCTTAAACAATAATTCGGTGTGCATTTTAGCAGTTTTAAATGGGAAGGAATGGCTAAAATGAGCCGGTTAGTGTTCTCTTTTCTTTCTTTTTTTTTATGGTGGGGGGTTGGAATTGACGACAAAATCAAATAATTGGGTAAGGACGTGGATTTGGTTATGGTGTGTGGTAGGTTGTATGGGAAGCTAAGGTACGTGAGCAGGCTTGACTACCTGTGGGAGCACGTGAAGAGGAGCGAGATAGAGATCCCAGAGTTCGTGCACGATCATGATGAGGATTTGGAGCACCGTCCGATGATGGATTATGGGTTGGAGAGTGATCACCCTAGGCTCTACGGTGCACCTGCTGTAGATTCCCCTGTTTCTATGTACTCAACGAGGTGCATCTCCTAGGCGGAAAAGAAAAAGATTTACAATGTACATAAAAAAAAAAAAAATTTGAGTTGGTTTTTGTTGGGCCTTTGAATATTAGATGTACGGTACACTTTTTTTTTTTTTTTTTTTTTTTTAAGGTTAATGAGACAATTGGTCCAATTATATTTATTGAATTAAAATATGACTTTAATTTGTAAAAATTCTACAAATGTCTCATAATGATATCATTAAAATTATTTATATGTAATTATACAGTACAATATTTTTAAGATATTTTAAATATTGTGTTAGATTTTAATTTCATAACAATAATTTAGACACGTATTATAATTTTTTCTTTTTTTAAAAAAAAAATTACAGTACACCCTTTTTAGCTCCCTTTTTTTTTTTATTTATTTTACTAAGGTTGGATTTGGGTGCACCTTTTTGCTCTTTCTTTTGGTTTTGGACATGATGATGAAGGGAAGATGTCGTATGTCGTATGTCGTATGTTGTATGTCGTATGCCTGTGCTTGCAAAGGGAGAGAAATGTTGAATTTGAATTTCTTCATTGTGCAATACTATTGGCTTGACCACGGTAAAGCTCCATCTTTATTCCAGTCAAGAACATTAAAAAGGATCCATGATCGTACATGTTAAAAATTTAGTGTACAATTCAAAATTGGTTCTTGTTGAAGATCATACCATTAAAAAGTTGATGCAACAATTGAAACACTCATGTTATATCGGTGTTGTAAAATTGTCTTTTTTTATGGTAAGAGTTCTCGACAAATATATGTTGCTCCTTATAGACTTGGAAGTTGAAACTTAGTAACCAAGCGGTTCTCTTATCCTATATTTGGTAAAGATAAAAAAGTGGAGGAAACATAAAAGGTTATTTATTTTAGGGTGTAAATTGATGAATTAGGTTGTGTTCGCCTGGAGACATTTTAGGAAGGAAAAAAAAAATATAAAAGACACATTCTCGTGCGGTACGCTAATAAAATCCTTGAAAAAAGAAAGATCAAACATGGTTAATTGGTAATACAGTAATTTAAAAACAATAAAAGGTGACTTCTTTTCCTTCTATTTTTACTTGCAAAACTAACAGAAGACGGTGGTTTAATTTTCTTTCGACCTAATTATAAGATCTTTCTACTGTTGAGTATTTTTTTACATAACGGTTTAAAATAGTCTTTTTAATGTATTTCTCATGCTTGCAATGTAATTCTCATTATATCAATTCTATTATTTTTAACTTTTCTCTTTTTTCCCAAACATAGTGTTACATTTTTTACTTTTCATTTCTACGATTGGCAAAGACATTGCTTGTTGAAAAATTTTTTAATAGGATGTTCGAGATTGTTAGTTTCAATCAAACCTTCTGGTTTTTATAGTGTAAAGCTCTTATATGCTACAGTGTCAAGACAAAAACAAGCTACAGTGTAAAGCTTACATATGCTATAGCATTTATAATCAGTTGATTTCAATCAATACTCCCAAACACTTTATAAGATTTTGTAGATTTTTTTATGCAGTCCCACTGAGGCCATCTAATTTTTATTGGAATGCTTCCAAACAGATTATAAGCGGACATAAATGTTTGTCTGTTAAAAGAAGTGAATATGATCTCGTAATACTTGGGTGAACAAAATGATACACAGTAAATCCGTAATTCCATTTCCCCAAAGGAGATAAAAAATGCATGTGTCCTTGAATTTAGAGTTTATATGACTTGTTGTAACCATCCATAAAAGATAAACCATACACGAGTTTTGGTTGGTTCTGGAGTTGACACTTACGAAAAGGGCAAGACCACTCTTCAGGCTTGGAGGTGAACACACCGATGTGATTCCTTGGATGTGAAAGAAGAGTAATTCTTTTTGCAATTTTTACTTGCTAAAGGAAACTGAATTTGCAGGCATTTTGGACTGAATTGGGCGTTTGTTGATCCCAAGACTCCAACTAAAGTCTTGTGTTTGTGTGAAGTTGTTTCTGCCTTGGCACATGATGCCCCTTGAGATTGTGTACGTGGACGATAGGAGAACAAGCAAACAAGCTATGCCCTCTTTTAGTTTTGGAAGTGGTAGCCTTCAAGGTCACTTGCTGGTTGGTACCTTTTACTTTTGTTTTCTGGCTTCTCTGTGTTATGCTCTTCACTTTTTATTCAGTTACTTCTGGATCCAAACCCTGATTAGAATGGATAATTCATGGAGACTGTATTAACAAATTACACACTTGTAGGCATAAAAATGGAAAATAGTTCTAGGTCTAGATTTTGCTCAAGTTTAAATAAGTTTCCCGAAACTGTTTCAATAAGTTATCCTCGACTGACATTGTTGAGTTTCTGTTGTTTGTTTGTTACATTCCTGTTCGTCTTACTTCCCCTTTCTAGTTATTTCTCCTCTCTATGAATAGGCTTAGAGCTTGTCTTTTCAACTCAGCCCTTTGAAGAATGATTAATGAGATTGAGACGAGAGCTATTCAGAAATCTCTTCCCTTGTGTTCTTTGTTCTCTATAAATTATAATGTCTCTTCCTTTCCCTTCTCTTCCTTTTCTTGCCTGCATCAATAAAACTTTCATACTCCTGACTGTCTAGTTTCGAGCGCTAGTCTTTGACAATTGCCAGACCCAAGCCCTTTTTTTTTTTCCCAGACATATTACTCAACTGTTATTGTGTGACCAAAACCACCCTTGGCAGAAAGGCAACGCTGCGGCACTACAATTCAATGCACAAGCGCCGCAGCGCTACAATTTAGTCTAAATGCAAATACAGTGTTTTTACGTGTTTTTTGGGTTATTTTGAGCTTGGGTTTGAACCTCCACATACACATATATATATATGATATTCTTCATTGTTAAGAGACACGATAATCATCATATAGCCGTTATAGAGATCATAGTGTTGAGAGCGATACAAAGAACTCAATCTTGTGAGTTTGTGAGTGATTGAGTGAGTAAATTTTTATATTTGAGAGCTCTAAATACTGTTGTAATATCCGTTTTATGATTAATGGATTGCTTCTCCTCTACCCGTGATTTTTTCACCTTCATTAGAGTTTTTTCACATAAAATCTTGTATGCAATTTTTCTCTCTATTTCTTGTTGCTTATTGCTTTAATTTATAACATCAACAATCATTTAATTTCAGAGCTTGATTAGCTTGTGACTTATGGAATTTATTTTGGTGGCAAGCAGGCAGGGGAAGAACGTTTCTCAATCGAACTTGACGAGAACAACCAAGTGTGGTATGACATTCTGTCCTTCCCAAAACCTGCCAATGTTCTGTCCTTTGTTGGGTACCCATATATAATGCTCGGGCAAAACTATTTTGCCCATCAATCTGCCAATGCGGTTCTAAAACATCTGAATGCTTCCCAGTTCTAGTTTAGTGGTTTATATAACAAACTTTAACGAACTTTGTTAAAACAAGCTCTCCAATAGAAGCATATGTATACTTTCGGATGTTGAACACATAATACCATTGGAATCACCTTCTATTTTGTATTATACTCTGTACAGATTAAGGGCATTCATGGTCAAATCCAAGAGGATAAAAAGAAAAAAAGAATCGCAGAAGCCTTGTCAAAATAAGACCAAAAATTCCACAAATAAAAACTGTTGGATTGTTTTGTCAAAAAATAAATAAATAAACACTGTTGGATCGTCACTAGCTATAACTTGAAAGAAACCTTTGGACTATTAAAATAAGCATAAACGGAAGGTTTGAAAGAATAAAGATCTTTCAAATTGTAACTCTTTGAAAAAGTAAAAGAAAAAAGGGGGTCCAGCCACTAGGTCTGAGCATTAATGGGTGTTTGGAAAAGTGATGGCAACCGTTGGTTATAATTACTTTTATTGTAGCATGTGAGAGCTTTACACTGTAGCAATTTTTTTATTGTTACTGTAATATTGAGAGCTTTATATTGTTCATAATTGAGTTTATGGTAGAAACTGTATGGTGGAAACCGTTGTCAATCAGAGGGGTGTGAATCCTAGTTCGAATGCTGTGTCATCCTATTTATGTTATGTATTTTATGCTTCAAAGCATAAGCCACAAAACTTCAAGTACATGCAGAGCGTGGAGTTGAGAAGTCAAGACTTGGGGAGTTAAGTGAAACTAGGCTTGTAGGCCTGTCTCTTCTTTGCCTTTTTTGGGTGTTTTCTCTTCAGCTTAGAATAAGCATAATCTTGACTACGATTATTATTCTTTAAAGAACCATACACTGAAACTTCCCAAGACAAGACTCGGGAAGTTTAAACCATACACCGAAACTTCCCAATTAAAGACTACACTGAAAAAGACTTGGGAAGTTAAAAACCATACGCCGAAACAAGGCTTGTGGGCCCGTCTCTTCTTTGCGATTTTTGGGTGTTTTCTTTTCAGCCTGAGCATAAGAATAATCTTGATTACGACTTTTATTTTTTAGCTTGTTAGTGCTTGTGCGCCTGAATTTTCATGTGGTTTGACACTTTAAAAGCTCAAATATCATAACTAAGCAGCAACTTCTCAATAGAAACTTATCAGAAATTTGTAAAGATGAACGCATAATACCCCTAGAACTACCTCCATACATACATTTTGAGGATTAACAAGGCATTCACAGTTAAAAGTGTCAAACCCAGGAGAAGAAAATAATAGAAGGGGGCAACAAACTAGATTCAGAGAATGTCGAGACCTTGTAAAAACCATACACATTGACGCTGATCACCAAGTCAAAAAACAAATAGAAAAATAAATAAACTTTAACCCTGTACAAAGCTTAAGCATTTATGAGGAATAAGCGATGTAGCAACTAAATGAGCATTATGCGTTAGAGTGCAAAATATAATTATACGTTAAGCGAACCGCCGACATTTTCTTTGAAGGTGGTGGTAGAACCATGCATGTAGATGGGCATTGCTTACCTGGGGGTTGGGTAAAAGAGGTTAATGTATTCTGGATATTTTTCTATTGGTGATAGTTTTCCATCATCCAAGTAGTATACCTTATAAACTGGATCAGCAAAAATGATGCAGTTCCCCTTACACCCGCCCCCAAAAAAGCGAGCAGGGAGGGAGAAGGAGCAGTCCTGGCCCAAGAACAAGATATCATCATCCAAGCTTTTGACCTCAACCAATCTCTTGTACTTCATTTCCAGCTTATAAACTCTAAACTCAACCTTGTTCGAACAAGGCCTGTCCCATCCCTTTGGAGGTTGATACTTATCCACCAAAAGAAGCTCTGCTCTTGACTTGACCAAACTCTTCTTGTGGCCTCCTCTAGTTTTCATCTGAGGCACAATCTCTATGACCTGCAAAGAAGTAGGATCAACCAGTACAACTCTCCCACAATCATCAACGGCAAAGAATCTCCCACCGTACACAATAACGTCGTCGTAGGACAACTGAGAGAGCATGTCGTCAATGACCCTCCATTTGTCATCTTGGCTGAATGGTTTTAAGCTCCACAGAACTCCGTTAGCGATGGTCAAGAGAGATGGGCAATCGGGATTTGGCAAAAAAGCCGCTTTGTAATCACAAAAAGTGAGGTTGGAGAACTGCAAAGAATAAGCTTTAGCCAGTTCATGGACACGAAAATCGGATGTGTTTAGGGTCCTTGGGAAAGGGTGTGGCAAAGGGTGGACTTGGATTGGGGAGAGAGGATTGATGAGGTGGTAGTGTTGGTAAGGATCAGAATCATGATGATCATGATCATGGCTTTCTCTGAGCTTAATCAACCAACCACATGAAGTTGGAGGAGAAGTTGAAGAAGAAGAAGAAGAGGAGGAAGGTTTGTTTAGAAAATAGAGTGTGGTTTGCTGGAGGGACAAGAAACCTTGAGGCTGGTGAAAGGGTCCCAGGAAAGGAAGACGTAGAGGGAAATGGAAAGGGGTTTGGAAAGGAGGGACGGATAATCGCCATGACTTGCATACGGAGCGGAATCGAGTGATGTCTGTTCTGTTTTGGAGACGATCGGAAATGGCTTCAAGTAAATCTTTTGGAAGGTCCAACCATGGAGATGGAGATGGAGATGGAACTGTAGGACGACCCTTCTTCATCTCTCCTTCAAACTTGATATGTAGTGACGTAATAGATTTATACTGAATCTGAATCTGACCAAAGTCGTATAGGAGTGGCGTGGGCGATGATGCAAATCTGTTTAGTTCTGATGAAGTCACGCAATAATGGCGTGTGGCTGTTCATTTCCTTTCAATAATAATACTAATAATCATAGTAATAGCGTGGCTATTCCGCGTTGACGCGTAGTCTAGCGTTTACGACGGGATAGGATTTTTCCGCTTAGTGTTTACCGCTTTTTACTTTCCAAATCCTTTGTTTCATTGTTTTAACTGATGACATTATTTTTTTCTCGGCAATTTCGTGCGGTTTTCTTCAAGCAGGGTATTCCGCGTATATAGAAATACAACCACCCAAAAACGATAGAAAAACACACCCCAACATGTCAAAAGCAAAAGCTTAGAGCCCTTTGAAGGCGTGCCTATTTTCTATCTACAACGCCTTTTTTATTTTGTTAAAAATCCTTTCATTTTTTTAACTAATAATTTTTATTATCTGACTTTTTTTTTCTTTTCTTTTTTTTTTTTTTTTTGACCTCACTGAATCACTATATTCACGTCTAGCATTGGTATCCAACCCAAGGGTGGAGGGGCACGGGGCACGGGGCCCGGGGGCATATGCCTTCCCTAGATTTTTTATTTTAAAAAAAAGTTATGTAACTTAAAAATGTTTATACATGCCCCTTAAACATTAACATATCAACATACACGGGTTATACCTAGACAAACCCAATTGAAAAATTCGTCCAAAAGCCTCCTTAGGAAAAAAAAAAAAAAAAAAACAAACAAACAAACTCCAATAGGGCATTTTCATAAAATCCATCCTTTAAGAATTACTTTTTATAAATGTTACATAAGTTCAATTGTGGAATAGCTTAATACATTATATAAATGATAGTTTAGCATTAACTTTTCTAGATGTGACATAAATAAATACAACTTTTAAAAGTGTCATATAAAAGTAATTTCTCAACTCCAATTTCACAAAGACACCCAATTCATCTACATAATATAATAAAATGATAATATTAGTCGTGGAGTGGAGGACAAGAAAGTGCTTCAGCTCCCAAAAAAAAAAAAAAAAGGAGGAGAAGGAGGAGAATTAAGTCATTTAGCCCATTGCCACATAATTTGCTTTCTGCTGGGTAGAGGGAGACAAATCTTAGGCTCAAGATTCGTCTAAAACAAGCACAAATATTCTAAAGATTTAAAGGTCAGTTACTTAAAAAATCAAATCTGAATCTTTCCTTCCTCTTTGAATCCGAGCTGATGATTTAAATATGTTCATTTTCATTGCATAATTTGAGCTTATTTCACCATGTTTGAGTTGTTGCATGATAAAGGTTTTAGATTTAAAGTTTTGATTTCAGATTAAAAGTAAATAAAGTTTTTGTTATTTTTCAAGTTTAGATTAGAGGTTTAAATATGTGATTTTGGTGTTAAAATTAGGGAAAATGATTGTAAGGAGTTCCAAACTGTTTTCCTATGTTTTATGTGAAATTCTTATGATATGAGCAACTGTTAGAACAGGTCTAGATTGAGTTAAACTCGATTGCGGCTCAAAGAAGAAAACTATAAAACCAAATTTCCCTTCGAAGGCGGCAGGCCGGCTGAAGCATCCAAAATGGGAAGATTTGCACATGGTGCTTTTATGTTTTGTGTTCTTAATTCCTTTTTAAAAGCCTTAATTTTTGAAAATGTATTTTTAAGCCATTGGAGACTAGAATGTATATTTAAAATTTATTTACAAGCATAGTTACATCATGTGTTTAAAGATTGTGCATATTTGATATTTGAAATACCGAAATGACATACTAATAGTTAAATTGGCATGTTGATGCTTGTAAAGCTTTTTTTTTTTTTTTTAGTTTAATTTTTGACTTTAAAGTACGCTCAAAGGTTTTGAACATTAGCAAAGCTTATGTTGGATTTTATATTAGAGCCAACGGTATTGGATATCGAGGTATGACATTTTCTATGTCTTATTTGGTAGCTCACTTTATAAATGATTTTAACAATTCATTTCTTCTTAAATGGTTTTAAGAATGATTTCTATTTTATTTTCAAGTTATTTGAAAATATGCAAATTTGAGATATACGACTTTAAAGTTACTTTACGCATCTAATAAATTGTGTTTTAAATATTTTTTCAATTCCTAAAATCAGTATGGGCCACTTTGGTGGTGTATTAACTGGCTTTTTTTCTAAGTAAGTATTTTATTGTTTATGACTGTTGTTAAAGATCCTAAGTATTTTATTATTTATGACTATTGTTAAAGATCCTATGTTTTAGCTTCATTAAGTTTGTTTCGATAATTATCCTTTTATCACTGCGAGTTTTGAATAGTGTGATTTCAATTGATTATCCTATCGAGCATTTCGCGCACGTTTTATTATTTTAAAAATTCCCTAAGCTAATGGGCGCTCGGGGGGCAATGACCTCGAGCTGCATGCACGCTCAAGTTTTTTTCTTTTCGTCCCTGCCTTGGCCTTGCCCTTGCCTTAGTTCCGGAGGTCCATCATCTACTGGAGCCTTTCCTCCCTAGACAATTGACAGGATGACATATCTGCAAGATGGAAGAAGTAAATTTAAGGAATGATCGGCAAAAGCGTCAATAAAAGCAAAGTCGTCCTTGGGTTAAACCTCCGATTTGGAGCGAGCTTGGCAAGTAGAGTAGCCCTATCAAATCTCCGAAGTCCTCGTTGGTAATGGGCAGCCCTAGACCAAGGGAATCACCACAATAGTCCTCATACTAGACGATAATGGCTCCCTCACCTGCCACCTAGATTGGGAAGAACTTGGCCCTAGGATGTCAACGCCATCATGATGGGGCTACTGTTACTTGCTCGGTCGCCCAAGCAAGTGGAACATTGTCGTGTTGGGGGTTGGTTAAGTTAAAACCCACAAACCAGCCATAGTTTTCCAAGCTAGTTTTGCTTAGCAAAAACGCCTACTGCTAGACAAAATCAGACTTCTTCAACAAATCCTTGTCAGCCTACATTAACGACCTCAACACTCACAGTCTTTTCGACCACAAATGGCCCTGCTCGAACCTTGTCGGCATGGCTTGATCGGCAAGAACCCTCTCCTTGAGCTGAGATAGCCATCTTCCACCAACATAAAACCACTCGAATTTCCAACACTTATCTAAGTTGAGGTTGCCAATAATGAAGTCCTTAAAAAATTTGGTAAAATAGTACCACCTGACCTACTGCGAGGGTTTATTTATTTTGAACATTTGCTTAAATGCCTCCCACGGTATCTTGGTTTTATGACTGTACATCGACAACACATACATGCCGATGAGCGAGTGGTAGCAATTCGGGTTCAACTGCACGGGGCACACGTTTAAGTCATGGAAGGCTCGACGCATGAATGGGTGTAAAAGAAGGTAGGATCCTGCTTGGAAGAACTCCGCATAGAGTATAATGCACCCTTCTTGCTGGTTGACAGGGGAATCCCTAGCCTCGGGCAAAATAAGAATTACATCATTGGGAATCTTATACTTCCGACGAAGATTGTCCAGTTAGACCTAGGTCATTGCTGACATATACTTAGCAGCTGGAGTCTGGCCGAACTAGTGTACTCTATAGAGCACTGCTCCCTAAACCCTAGTCTTTAAGGTCGTTGGTGCACCCTCATCGTCCTCAACATTGTCACATCCCTCGACTTATTGCCTCTCCTTAGCAACATCTTCCTCGACGATAACTTTTCCCCCTACTTGGTCCTCTTAAGCTACATCTCGACGAGAGGAGACTAACCACCTCATGACTGTCGCCAAGTGAGCACGCTCTTGTTCAGTAACTCAAGACGTGCCTATGGTGGCCGCTTTGATGTAACCTAATCGGGACAGTTCCTTCAAGAAGATCTAGGAACTTTTGCTCAGGTGCAGTCCCTTGCCCCAAACTAAGGATCTAGGCCAACCAAGCCACTCCTTCCTACTCAATCACTCTTCCAGTAGTTCCCCTCTCCTTGGAGCTTGATCGATCGGACTTGGCACTCTCATCTGACCCAAAAACACTCACTAACCAGTTCTAGGAGTCTCTTAGATCACTCATATTTGTGTTCGAGAATTTCTTATTTGAGATTGATTGTTGGGTTCAAAAGTTTTACAAGTTCACAAGCCTTCTGCTCAACAATTAGAATGAGAAAACTCTCAAAAATTTTTAAGTAATGTATGCTGAATAAACGGAAGGCTTATCCTATTTATAGCCAAATGTCGGGCATAGAAACCAAAGAGGCGTTATGATTGCCCTCATTAGAGAGACAGCCAATGGCGAGCTGACATGTATCAGCCGAGTTTGACCGACCATCTTCTTGGAACCAAGGTTTCAAGGAAAAGTATCCAAGGACCATGTCCGCCAACCAACTCATTCAGGCAGAGTGCAACCAAGTCGAGTATTTACCAAGTGCACTAAAGGGTTACTGTTGGGGGTATGTTTAGCATAATTTCCCGTACAACTTATCTCGGTAGTCCGACCATCCTACTAGAACAAATATCATTTTTGGAGCTTACACAACTCCCCATTGATAGGCACTTCTTCCTAAGGTGATCCTTAGAGCCTCCTTTGGCCGCTACATAGGATATCACCTCCTCAAGAAGAACATGTGCTTGGAATGGGTAAATACAACCTAAAACCAAGTAGCAACTTATCTCCAAGGCTGACATATAGTCTCATCATAGCTTCTAAATTAAGGGTTCTCCACCCTCCAGGGTTATGACACTTGTCACCTACCTCCTGACACCACCAAATGGAGCACCTGGGTCAAGGGTTAAAATCTACCTTACACCCGAATTAAGTGGTGGCCTATAAATAGAAAGCATTTACTCCACCTCAAAGGTAAATGGACTCTTTCATCTAACACTACTCATAATCTCGGCCGAACAAGTATCTGACTTGAGCGTTGGAGAGCTCCTAATTGGCACCACACTGGTGTCCCCTTTGTCATATCTTATCTTTAAATAGGGCCCAAGTGCTTGTATAATGTGCACACATAGATCTTCGTAACACCAAGACCATAACTTCACCTTAACCTTTAACTCCATTCTATATTGGGAGCTAGTACGACACTTTTTTTTTTTACTACTGGTTATCCATTTACCAGTCTAGTTATTTAGGTTATCATACCATGCGTGTTCAAAATACTTACATTCTAAGTGCAAAACATGCACACTTTTTCGATTGTATAGCATACACAAGTATATTAACATATGAATATTAAGTGCAATACATATACACTTTTTCAATTGTTTAACATACACAAGTATATTCGCATAGGATTACTATACCCTTAAACCTTCTATTTCATACTGTAGATTGGTTTAGAACTTACTTGTTTATACTACTTTAAAAACCAACTTTATGTCCCTTTTGTAGACCATCTAGCGACCTGTCCGACCAATTACATCGTTATTAGCCAAGTTACCACTAATTGGCTATTCGTTGGTACAACATACTTATCAGTTACTAGCTCGACTTTTCTATTGACCCTTTTATCCTATTGTTTCTAACAATAAGGGGAAAATTTTTTTAAAAGTTATTTTCTTTATTTGGGACGCTTCGAGGTCCGATCAGGTTATTTTATGAAAAATGAAGTTTTCGCCGTCGATGGGCCATTTTGGATTTCTAGGCTCGATCAGCTACTTTAACATGAAACGTCACTTAGTCACGTAAAAAAAAAACACATGCTCGGGCCATCAGATAACTTATTTGTAATGAAAGCCTAAGTTTAACAAAACTTTACGATTTTATGGCCGGTTTTAGAATTTTAACGATTTTGCCCTCGAGACCAAAAAAATCTCTTTACACTAGTAGCCTCCATTTTCAAAAAGGATTAAATTTTCTCAAAGTACCATACCCAAATTCCTTTTGTGAAGGGACGTTTTTGCCCCTCAAAATTTTTTTTCAATTTTAACAAATTTTCTAAAATTCATAACTCACAAATGAAGATAATTTTTGACGAACTGTCCGTAATTCTTAACATTTTGTCAAGATCTATAACTTTCGTGTTTTAACTTTTTCAAAATTCTTATTGTACAGGGGAGTTTTTGGTCCTTTTTCAAATTTGCCGACAATAACTTTTCTTTGCAATTTAGTCCTTAAGCCGTTTTTGTAAAAATTAACTTTAAAACAACATTCTAGCCACTGTTTATGCAGTTCCATTACCTTCTCAAACAATTTTCATGCCAAATCACCATTCTTTTTAAAACTAATTCTTTTTAAAACTATCATTAAACTTGCAAAAATTACCCTACTTTTACATCAAATGACAATTTTCACATTAAAACTCTATTTTCAACAACACCACCATGCCATAAACCTTATGTTCAAGAAATTAAACCACAAACTTGCTTGAATAAATGCATGCTTTTTTGAAATAATCAAAATCAAAACAAAACCAAATAAACATTAAGTTTTGAAAATTAGAACTTACCTAAAAGAAAAATTCATGATTCTAGGCATTCCAAAGGCTCCTTTAAAAATTTTCCTAAGCATTTTTCATATGAGAAAATCTTAGATCAAATTCACCTCTTAACTAGAGAAAAACCCTAGGAAAACTTGAAAAGAGTTTAGATTTTTACATTAAAAGTTAATAAAATCCGTTGAACTTTACTTCTTGAAATTTAGTTAGGGCCAATTTGCAAAGATTTGAAGTTGAAAAATTTTTTAAGAATGGCTTCTACGGCTGTTGTGGGATGAGGGAAGAAGAAATGAAAAATATTTTGGTTTGTTTAAACTTTTAACGAAGCTTATCTCATTTGGTTTCAAGTGATGACTCATCATGGTAATCAAGTGGGTTATTGGTGGCTAAACATGATTAGGCCACATCTCATGTTACGGTGGGCCAATCCTAATTCATTTGGTGTTCACTTGGTGGGCCCAAAACTTTACACAGTATAATTTTTTACCACACATATTTTTCTTATACTGTTATAATAAAACCGGTGAAAATGTATTCTTACACTGTATAAAATATCCTACTTTGCCTTTGGTTTACTTTTGGAATCCAAACATAGCATTTCCTATATCTATGTTTTCACTTAGCATTATACTTATACTGCATCGATCCTCTTTTTTATACTATTTTAAGATTTTAGCAGACTTTTTTATCTTATTTATACCTTAATTACCCATCTATTGATATTACAACTCTATAATTAATTGTGATATAGAATTCATCTTATGGATATTATTTACAAATTTTTGAGTAATTAAGCTTACAAAATCTGTATTTAGCAATATTCAACATTGCATCAAATTTATAATAAAACTTCCTGCTAACATTATTTATTATATATTATCGTAGTTTTTGTAAAAATATAATTTATAAAGGTAAATTTATTAATCAAATCTAATTAAATATTAGATTTTGTTAAAGACTTTCCTTTAGTCATTACAACTCACCCTCCTTAAAAATTTTCGTCCCCGAAAATTAGAACAATTCAGGGTAGGCTTTTCTCATCTCATCTTCTCATTCCCAGGCTGCTTCTTCCACCTATTGATTTCGCCATAAGACTTTGACAAGTGGTATCTTCTTGTTCCTTAACTCTCTCTCACTAGAAGCAAAGTAGGATATTTTATACAGTCTAAGAATATGTTTTTCACTGGTTTTACCACAACAGTATAAGAAAAATACTGTGTGATGAAAAATTACATTATATAAAGTTTTGAGGCTCATCAAGTGGACACCCAATGAATTGGGATTGGGCCACCATAACATGAGATGTGGCTCAATCATGTTTAGCCACCAATAATCCACTTAACTACTATGATGAGTCATCACTTGACACCAAATAAGATAAGCTTTGTTAAAAGCTTAAACAAACCAAAATTTTTTAATTTCTTCTTCCCTCATCCCACGGCAGCCATAGAAGCCATTCTTCAAAAATTTTTCAACTCCAAATCTTTACAAATTGGCCCCAACTAAGTTTCAAGAAGTAAAATTCAAGCGATTTTATAAACTTTTAAGTTAAAAATCTAAACTTTTTTTAAGTTTTCCTGGGGTTAAGAGGAGAATTTGATTTAATATTTTCTCACATGAAAAATGCTTAGGAAAATTTTCAAATAAGCCATTGGAAGGCCTAGAATCATAAATTTTTCTTTTGGGTAAATTCTAATTCTCAAAACTTTATGTTTATTTGATTTTTTTTTAATTTTGATTATTTCAAAAAAGCATGCGTTTATTCGAGCAAGTTTGTGGTTGAATTTCTTGAACATAAGGTTTATGGCATGGTAGTGTCGTTGAAAATAGAGCTTTAATGTGAGAATTGTCATTTGATGTAAAAGTAGGGTAATTTTTACAAGTTTGATGTTAGTTTTGAAAAGAATGGTAATCTTGCATGAAAATTATTTGAGAAGATAATGAAACTGCATAAACAATGGCTAGAATGCTGTTTTAAAGTTGATTTTTACAAAAACGACCCAAAAACTAAACTGCAAAGAAAATATTATTCTTGACAAATTTAAAAAGGACCAAAAACTCCCCCGTACAATGAAAATTTTGAAAAAGTTAAGACACAAAAGTTGTAGATCTCGACAAAACTGTAAAAAAACACAAACAGTTCGTTAAAAATCGTCTTCGTTTGTAAGTTATGACAAGAATAAAAAATGTTCATAAGAAAACATAAACGGATCATGCATACTAGCATATGATGCATTGTAACTTAGTTTGAACTTACTGAACTTAAACTCACTAGATTATTCCATACTGTAGGAACTCCTCCTAAAAGGTCGGCATAACCATACGGATGAACGGGTGATAGAATATGAAGTAATGTGCAGGTTCAGGTATAGATACCGCCACAGTTTTGGCTTCCATCTGCGATTTATAATAAGTTATTTTGGAGCTTGATGTATAAAAAGATATAATATGGTTTAGCAAGATAAAACTTCTTTTGAGTATGTTAAAAAAATGATATTGTAAAAAGAAAGTTGTTTATGTATATATTATTATGAAAATGAGGTTTAGTAAGTATGTGTGCTATACTAATGTTATATTTGTGTTTTTTTTTTTAAAAAAAAAGAGTAAGTATTTTCGAAATTTTTATAGATACGTAAGTCGGGATGTCAGACCCTGGACCTTTGAAGCATACACTCTTCTTGTTGTAGGTACTCCTCGAGAAGCCGAGACGAGTAGGCAAGCAGTCTGACCGTGCACAGCCGCATGTGGTATCGGTCATCAGTAGACCATCAACACATGCTATTAACAAAACAGTAAGACTTAGTTGCTTTGTGAGTAAAGGGGTTATAACCCTGTAGGGATGAAAAGGATTTTTCATTGTAATGTGTTAAACTTAGTCATTAATAATTGTAATAGTTAATATTTTAAGGTTTTTAATATTTTCCATTGGTTTGAATTAAAATCCCTGCTCTGATCTGTACTTTTTGCTATAACCAAATTACAATTACTCTAATAAAACATACCATAGTTGATAATACACACAATATCGACGATACGGGTGAGATATTGATCAGACCTGTCCAGTTTTAATGGGATTGTAGAGGCAAGTTGAACAATTGTGAAAAACTAGGAGGACGTGTAAGCTCCAATATGCTCCCATCTTCCAAGCTGAATACACTTCCACCAAGATGACCCAATCTTCTCAATGCCAAGTTCATGTTGTACTGCTCTGTGTAGCATATGCAATTCTGTTTATACCCTATGTACTCTTTTGCCTTTATAGCAAAACTACAACCATAACTCAGCACCAATGCGTGCTCTTCCAAACACTTCACTTCCACCCATCTCCCCCACTCCTCCTCCAGCTTATAAACCTTGAAACCAACCGTCTTTGGCTGCAAATTGTCGAATCTCTGTCATCGAAGAGGGTGTCGAGGAAACATGTTGAAGCTCACCCCTCCCACCTTCGACGGGTATTGGGAGTCAATGCTCTCCTCCAAGTACCGGTCCACAATGAAGAACAAGTTTTCACCGGCCACCAGGTGTTTCTAGGGACCGTTGCTAAACAATGGCGGAGAGTATTGGATTAAGTTTAAGGTTCTGTTGATCCATGAGATGGTGGCCCAGCGATCCACCACGTGGGGTTGGTTTTTGTGGATGATTATGTCATTGAAGTTGAGGATTTTGTTGGTGATTAGAGATATCTCTTCCTACTCGTTCTTGGCGAAACCTAGCTTGCCATTGTCGTAGATGAGGAAGATCTCCGCCGTCGTTGAATTCAGGGAGATTACCACCTTCTTCACGTAGGCCACGGAGGAGGACCCTTGTACCTGAGGCTTCACGAGGGGGGGGGGGGGGAAACATGTGCACAAACGACACGCATCGAGCTACGACAATTACAAGAAAACGGCACCAACAATAGAATGAAAATTGAAAATATAATGATCAAAACAATTTAAAAGAAAGTGCGGACAACGACAAAAGCAAGCATCAACTGAAAAATGACATCAACTGTACAAACAATCAAAACGACAACTTAAGGCAACAATGGTTTGGAAAACGACAATCAATTAGGAAGAAGAAAAGTGAAAACGATAATAATCTGAAGAAGAAGAAGAAGCAACGAAAAAGGAGGATTAAATGGTTGAATGAAAAGGATTAAATTATTGAATAAAAAGTGGTACCTGACTGCGTAGGAGATAGTCAATAGGGTCAAGCTGAAGTTGTTGAGGTAGAAAGTGCCGACGCCACCGTTGGAGGCCATTAGGTCGTGGATCCAGTGGCAGGATAGTGGGTCCAACAGCCTGAATTTTCTGGATCTTCCAACTCTGAGATTGAGATCAGGGTGACAATGATGGGGATTTAGGGGAAGAGGGTCTTGGGTCTTGATGATCCATCCAGACTGCAAGGTTTCATCTTGGTCTTGGAAGAAGGGGCGGTCGAGGCGGAAGACGATGGTTCGAGAGACGAAGGCGTGGGCGAAGGAGGAATAAGAGATGACGGCGAAGGGGAAGCGAGGGAGGGGCACAACCCAAGAAAACGACGGCGATGAGGTGTGAGGGAAAAAGGATCGAAGCAACCAGTACACGCTGCGGAACCGGAGGACGTCCAGGGGGCTACTCATCAGCTGCTCACTGATCATCGACCAGATCTCCTCCAGCAGAGACCACCAATCTCTATCGTTTTCTCCCTTTTTTTCTTCTCGCTTTTACCCATTTTCTTGGCCCTGATCAACTGTTTGACTCTTCTTTTTCTTCTTCTACACTTTGCAGTTATAGAGCAAATCTGTAATCCTTTCATGTCTTTTTTCTTTTTCTTTGTTCGTTTGGTGTATGGTACGGCCCAGCTGGCAAACAAGATCGCCCTCCAATGTCAGATCATTTTTCCCCCCTGTCGTCTTGTTTTTTAATACAAAATAATTTTTAGGATATATTTTGAGAGATATGCACGTTTTGTTATGATACATATTAAAACAACGGCACCTACACTCATATTT
>CAMOHE010045828.1:0-18740 GCA_946598075.1 Artocarpus hirsutus | reverse complement strand
AATAAATATTCCTAATAATTCAACAACTTTATCTTGAATTAATTTATTCGAAATTAATTCAACCGATAAACTGACATGAATTATCTAATCCTGATAATTCAACAAGTTTATCTTGAATTAATTTTTCATAAAATTAATTCAACCGATAAATACACATGAATTATCTAATCCTACCAAATGTCAGTCAATCTGATAATTTGACATAAGTCACCAATTTATTGGAAAAGCATGCCGTATTATTACATGATTTATTATGAGCTAACAAAGGGACCTGATGGACCTGTTTAGTTCAAGCTTCCGATAATTATAAAGCCCAATATCCTAGATATAAATTTCATAATTATCAACTCTAATGCTACTCCACTTAAAGCTTAGAGCTGCACTCTTGAACTATATATAATTACAAAGCCCGAATAGCTAAGTCTTCATGATATATCATAATATATTGTATCCCTATAGGATTATCCATAATTGGCTTAAGGATAAAATTTGTCATACCTTCCCAGTTATTTTTCTCTTATGTTCCATTATCAAACCATCAAAAAACTTACCATCCAAAGACAGTATAGCCTTCGGTTATACTTATGTATCCAAATGGTTGAGCACTCCAGTTTTTCAATTACAGGATAACCCATATAAGAGGATATCAACGACTCCTAAATAAGAGCTATGGATTTCATATCTATGAATAATAGGTTTATACTATTAAGAGTCATGCCTTCAATGTACTGGCATGCGTGCTAACATAAAATGTAGATGTCATCCTTTGGTACATCAAAAGACATAAATCAAGATAACGGTCCCATTATTCATCTCAGGATTAAGATACAATGCATATGATTATCTAAAGTGAATTAATTTACCGAAACAGAATTATTAATCCAAATCAATTACACTTTATGTCCTGATCTAATACAAGTCACGTATGACTATTTACCAATGTTTCTATTCATGAGTCAACCTTTGATGGCCAAGACAAACCATCTTCCGTTAGGGATATAGACAACATAACAATCTTTGTATGAATAAAGTGCCTAACTTTATTCCCTTGATTGCGGATCTTATAATTTAAACTGTCACCTTTAGAATCATATCTTTTGCATAATCTATCCATCATATGCTTGATTCTAAAGACTTAGACTGACAGTCTCAAACTTTTGCTTGCTTATCATACATTCAACAAATGTGAATGTAAAGAGGACAATAATATAATGACCAAGAAAAATCCTAAATTTAAATAGCATAATTTATCTATTTAAATCAAGGATTCTCTTGGAAACACTGTGTATGAAATATGTGTTTAAAAAATTTATGGAATTAACATATGACTGTTCCAAAAATTCTATAAAAGATTCTATAGTTAATTAATTAGCTATTATAATTTAATAAAGAGATTTATAAATTCCACTGCAACTAAGGCGGAAGAAATTTATCTGTAAAGAACCTGAGAAATTTAATTATGAGAAATTTCAAGTGCAATACTAAGTTAGTAGTGTACCAAAAGACACTCTAACGTGAATTTGATCCTTAATTGCCCAATTAGTCAAAAAATGGGGTTACGCGAGTAGCCGTATTAACATAAATTATAGTGTAAGCTTGGAAATTATAATGTAAGCTTGGATAGTGACACTATTAAAAACTATGTCATTATTGAGCCTTGATATTGAAAAAGTCAAGTCCATATTTTTATTAAGTCTAAAATAAATTTCCAGACTTAATGCAGTCAAAAATCGATACGCGATTAAACTTTGCCTGATATTGGTTCATACTGTAATTAGCGTGTCACAGTATTTAGAGAATAGGAAAGGATTAGTCAAGTAATAAAATTTTCTGTCAGCTATGTTAATTATTACTAACAGTATAAAATTTACCTACTTAAGCATTTCTTACAAGAAAGGCCAAAGTAGCTATAAAATGTGCTTCCAATATTATCATTGTACTTTAAGTAATCAATTAAGCTTTACCTAACACTCCATCCCACTTCATGCTGGCGCCAACAATAGGGGATTATTAAGCTTAGTTTAAGTTAAAATTAATCCTAGTCAAAGCCACTTATGGGCTAATTAACCACGATTTAGAGAGAAAGTTTAGATTAAGCTAAGGCTATAAATAAAGAACTCAACCCATTTCACATAATTTTTTTTCTTGACTTCACTTCCCTTCTTCCGACTCTCACCCATGCATTCCAAGAGTAGAGAAAACAAAAATTTCTTCCCATTTTGCTTTCCTTTTCTTTCCTATTCTCCACCTCCACTAACTACCCAATCATTCCCTCACCATTCTCCTTACTACAACGTGTACTCAAGGCCTCCAAGAAAGAAAGTTTTGTGTTTCTAAACTTTCTCCTAAAAGCCTACATCCAAAACAAGCCAAATTTCAAACTAATCTCCACCACTTGCAAATCACAAAATTAAGAGTGCACAAAGAAAAAATAGAAGAAAAAGGAGGTGGTGAAGGACTTTGTCCAAGTGTTGGTTCAAGAAGAAGAAAAGAGAGGAGATAGAAGTCTTAAGATCAACCATCCAAGAATAGTCATCAAGGGCAAGTAATCTAAAATTTTCTTTAAATTTTTTTTAGGTTAAAGTTCATAATTTTATGAGTGATTGATAATTGGGTGATAAAATATGTTGTAATAATTATTTTGTGTGATTAGTATGGTTAGTATTTGTATGTGATGTAAAAAGTTAGGGTGATAAGGTTGTTGTTCTCAAATTATAGTTTCTAGTCAATATCTTCATAACTTGTTGAAAGAAAAAGAAAAAAAATAACATTTAATAGCCGAATTACCTTTGTTAAAGTTATAGGCAAAATACCCAACTCAGTAAAAGAATCCACTTCATTAAATCCCTTGAGAAGTTTATCCTGCCCCTCGTAATATTCTGCAATTTTTCTCTGTCTCCCTAACAAATTAGCACAAAACTAATATTGTCATTTACTCCGGAAGAAGTTTTTTTTTTTTTTAAAAAAAAAAAAAGAACACGATTTAATTGAAAGTACAATTATTTTTCTAGGGTGCTTACTCAATAACTTGATAAGATAGCCTAAACCAAACTGAGAATTCATATGCCTTTCCGGCAACTTGAAGCCATCCATGCTAAGCCGCCATGACAGTTCCCTCGGCAGTTCTCTCACATTCCCCGCCACTGCTGCCGGAGACAGCAATTCCATCCTATAATCCGATGAATCGGTTCGCAGACCGTTGCCAGATGTCACCATTTTTTCTTGGTTTATCATCTACCAATAATTTAGGATTCAATTTGAGAAGCAAAAACTAACAGGATACTTTAAAATATACATTACAAACTCATAGTATATATAAAGGAAATTTGGAATAAACGAATTTGGGTTTGGTTTAATTCTCTTGCTTAATCTTGATGACAAAGGGATATGAGACATGCGTACGTTGGTTTTTCCATGTACTAGGTCCTCAAACTAACAAATTAAGCATGGAGAATGTTGGTTTCTTAGATGCTTATAATTCCAACTTTAATATATAGTTTATTAGAAGTGGAGTGCATATGTAATTTATAATATATCTATTGTACAAAAAGAGCTGACTTTTCGAGTAGCAGCTAACGAAAACGGAATCTTGCACCAAGGAAAAATAAATAAATATATGTAAGAGAGAAGGAGGACAATCTGTAAAGGATCTCGCCTAAATATTTATTAATATCTCCCTTTTCACTCTTCCATGAACGTAGGGATACGATTTTTTTTGTTTTAATGGGCCAGTTTGGCATACAATTGTGCTGTAATGTTGCTTTTGTTGTACAGTGGTTCAAAATATATGTTAGTTAAACCATATATAAAATTATTGTGGTGATATATTTAATGCCGAAAATAAATATACTTTATGCATTTTTATAGTTTTAGTTTTGAACTTTAATTTTAAGGTTAATATATATAATATTTGTACATTAAAAAGCTAAAAAATATAATTTTATTTTTATCATTTAATATTTTTTAGAAAAATAAATTGCTTTTATTAAACGAGATAAATTATATATCTACATAAAAATGCACAAGGATATTAAAAAAGTTACCTTATAAATTAGTTTTAAACTTCTTGTATTGATGTTATTTTAATTTGTTGTACGAAAAAATGAGTAAATTAAGAATTATATATATTATTATTAAGGTTAATTTAATAATTTTAAATTATGACAGCAAAAGTTGCTATAAAAGAACAACCCTTGACTTGCTTCTCAACTTTTTCTACTGAACAGCAAGTTTTAAAAGCAACTTTATGAAAACAAGGTTTACCAAACACCCTTAACTGCTGCAGATGGCTACAAAAGTTAAAAGCAACCTTAAGCAATGCGAAACTAACCCAAAGTATGATGACTTTTTTATTACTTGTCATTAATTGAGTTTCTCTTTCTCCCTAAGTTATGGGGTTTAGGTTTTCATATTAATAAACAAGTCTCAAATTTATAAATAATCAGTATTAACTATGGCCACCAGATCATTAGGTAATCAAATAGCCATAGTTTCACTTCTTGTATGAAATAGACTAATTTAGCTAGGGAAACAATAGAGTATTAAAAAAAAACTTACTAAAATATATGGTTCATTTCTTAAGCACATCTCCAAATTCACTTTTATGTTAAAACACACTAAATTAGCCACAAAAACAGTGGTAAAATTAAGAGATTTGTTAAAATTTATGGTTCATTTTTTAAGTACACTATCAATTTCACTTCTACATAAAACAATAGAAATATTTGTGAATTGAAAAAAACTTATTAGAAGTTATGGTTCATTTCTTAAGAACACCCCTCTTTCTATGACTTTGTGAAAACACACTACTATGGCTATGAAAACAATAATAAATAGAAAAACTTGTTAAAACTTATGGGTTCATTTCTTAGGCATGCCCCCAAAGTCGCTTCTATGTTAAAACATACTAAATTAGTCATAGAAACAATGGTGAATTAAAAAAAATTGTTAAGACTTATGGCATTTCTTATGCACGTCCCTATTTCTACTACTGTGTGAGAACACACTAATTTAGCCATAAAAACAATGGTGAATTGAAGAAACAAGGCATGGCAAATTGAAGAAACAAGACATATGGTTCATTTCTTAGGCCAGCTCCTGATTTCACTTCTACGTGAAAACACTCTAAATTTGCAACGGAAAGAATAGTGACTTTAAAAAAAAAAAAAAAAACTTGTTAAAACTTATGGTTTGTTTTTTAAACACGCTGCCATTTCTACTCTTATATGAAGACAATATAGTTTAGCCATATAAACAATAGTCAACTAAAGAAAATTGTTAAAATTTAAGGTTCGTATATTGAGAGCGCCCCCTTTTTCAATACTATGTGAAAACACACAAATTTTGCCATAGAAACAATAGAGAATAGAAAAAAACTTGTTAAAATTTAAGGCTCATTTATTAATAACGCCTCTATTCTAAATACTGTGTGAAAACACACTAATTTTGTCACATAAAGAATAGTGAATTGAAAAACTTTGTTAAAACTTATGGCTTGATAATCAAGGACACTGCAGTTTCACTTCTTGTACGAAATAAACTAATTTAGCTGTGGACACAATGGTAAATTAAAAAATCTTTTCAAAACTTAAGGTTCATTTCTTAAGGACGCCCCTAAGTTCAGTTCTATGTTAAAATGTACTAAATTAGCGACGGAAACAGTGGCAAAACTTATGAAACTTGTTAAAATTTATGGTTTGTTTTCTAAGAAAACTACTGATTTCACTTCTATGTGAAAACACACCAAATTAGCAATAGAAATATTTGTGAATTGAAAACACTTGTTAAAAGTTATGGTTTATTTCTTAAAACCATCCCCATCTCTATTCATTTCTTAAAAATGCCCCCATTTATATGCCTTTATGAAAGCACACTAAGTTAGCCACGAAAAAAAAAAAACAAATTGAAAAACCTTGTTAAATTTATGGGTTCATTTCTTCAACACGACCCCAAATTTGCTTCTATGTTAAAACACACTAAATTAGCCATAGAAACAATGGTGAATTAAAGAAACTTATTAAAACTTGTAGCATTTCTTAAGCACGTCCCCATTTCTATTACTGTGTGAAAACATACTAATTTTGCCATAGAAATGATGATGAATTGAAGAAAGTTTTTAAAACATATGGTTCATTTTTTAGGCACACTCCTGATTTCACTTCTATGTGAAAACACACTAAATTTGTCATGGAAACAACAGTGAATTAAAAAAAACTTGTTAAACCTTATGGTTTGTTTCTTAAACACACTACCATTTCTACTACTATATGAAGACAATCTAATTTAGTCATATAAACAATAGTCAACTGAAGAAAATTGTTAAAATTTAAGGCTTGTATATTAAGAGCGCCTCCATTTTCAATACTATGTGAAAACACACAAATTTTGCCGTAAAAACAATAGAGAATAGAAAAAAAAAACTTGTTAAAATTTAAGGCTCATTTATTAATAACTCCTTTATTCTAAATACTGTGTGAAAACACACTAATTTTGCCATTGAAAGAATAATGAAGTGAAAAAATATCTCAAAACTTAAGGCTCATTTATTGAGCATGCCTTTATTTTCAGTCCTTTGTGAAAACGCACTAACTTTGTCTTAGAAAGAATAGTGTACTTTGTGAAATGCACTAACTTTGTATTAGAAAGAATAGTGAATTGAAAAACCTTAATAAAACTCATGGCTCGATATTTAAGGATGTGACAGTTTCACTTCTTGTTTGAAACAAACTAATTTAGCCGTGGAAACAATAGCAAATTAAAAAAAATTATTAAAACTTATGGTTCATATTTTAAGCACGCCTTCAAATTCACTTCTATGTTAACACACACTAAATTAGCCACAAAAGTAGTTGTAAATTTTAGAGACTTGTTAAAATTTATGGTTCGTGTTTTAAGCACACTACCAATTTTACTTCTATGTGAAAACACACCAAATTAGCAATCAAAATATTTGTGAATTGAAAAAACTTGTTAAAAGTTATGCTTCATTTCTTAAGAACGCCCCCATTTCTATGCTTTTGTGCAAGCACACTAAGTAAACCATGAAAACAATAACAAATTGAAAAAACTTGTTAAAACTTATGGGTTCATTTCTTAGAAACACCCCCAAATTTGCTTCTATGTTAAAATGCACTAAACTAGCCATAGAAACAATGGTCTAATAAAGAAACTTGTTAAAATTTATGGCATTTCTTAATCACGTCCTCTTTTCTATGACTATGTGTAAACATAGTAATTTAACTATAGAAATAATAGGAAATTAAAGAAACTTTTAAAACACATAGTTTGTTTCTTAAGCACGCTTACGGTTTCACTTCTATATGAAAACACATTAAATTTGCGATGGAAACAATAGTGAATTAAAAAAAAACTGTTAAAACTTATGGTTTGTTTCTTAAACACGATGCCATTTCTACTACTGTGTGAAAGCAATCTAATTTAGCCATATAAACAATAGTCAATTGAAGAAAATTTTTAAAACTTAAGGCTCATATATTAAGAGCACCCCCATTTTCATTACTTTGTGAAAACACACAAATCTTGCCATAAAAACAATAGAGAATTGAAAAAACTTGTTAAAAGTTAAGGCTCGTTTGTTAATATCGCCCCCATTCTAAATATTGTATGAAAACACACTACTTTTTCCATAGAAACAATAATGAATTGAAAAAATATCTCAAAACTTAAGGTGCGTTTATTAAGCACGCCCTTATTTTCACTACTTTGCAAAAACGCACTAATTTTGTTAGAGAAAGAATAGTGAATTGGAAAACCTTATTAAAACTTATGGCTCGATATTTAAGGACACCACAGTTTTACTTATTGTATGAAACAAACTAATTTAGCTGTGGAAACAAATGCGAATTAAAAGAAAAAAAAAAACTTGTTCAAGCTTATGGTTTATTTCTTAAGTGTGCCCCCAAATTCACTTCTATGTTAAAACACACTAAATTATCCATAAAAACAGTGGTAAAATTAAGAAACTTGTTAAAATTTATGGTTCGTTCATCACGCACACTGCCAATTTCACTTCTATGTGAAAACACATCAAATTAGTGATAGAAATATTTGTGAATTGAAAAAACTTGTTAGAAGTCATGGTTCATTTCTTAAGAACACCTCTATTTCTATAACTTTGTGAAAACACACTAATTTAGCCATTAAAACAATAACAAATTGAAAAAATTTATTAAAACTTATGGGTTCCTTTCTTCAGCATGCCCCCAAATTCGCTTCTATGTTAAAAAAATACTAAATTAGCCATAGAAAAGATGGTAAATTAAAACTAGTTAAAACTTATAGCATTTCTTAAGCATGTCCCCGTTTCTACTACTATGTGGAAACATACTAATTTAGCGATAGAAACAATGATGAATTAAGGAAAGTTTTTAACACGTATGGTTCATTTTTTAAACACACTCTTGATTTCACTTCTATGTGAGAATACACTAAATTTGTCATAGAAACAATAGCGAATTAAATAAAAACATTAAAACTTATAGTTTGTTTCTTAAACACACTGCCATTTCTACTACTGTGTGAAAACAATATACTTTAGTCGTATAAATAATAGTCAGTTGAAGAAAATTGTTAAAACCTATGGCTAGCATATTAAGAGCACCCACATTTTCAATACTATATGAAAACACACAAATTTTGCCGTAGAAACAATAGAGAATTAAAAAAATTGTTAAAAGTTAAGGCTCATTTGTTAATAACGACCCCATTCTAAAATATAATGTGTGAATTTAAATTTAAATTTAAACACAGGTAAGCTCACAAATCCAGATATTGCTCACATGTACACAAGAAGATGGCCATAATATATATTTATGATCGTAGTTTGCCTGAACTGTGCTTTAGTTGGTATGTAGAGAAATTGGTTGAAAGAAGTAAAAGAAGAACTAGAAGGCTGTGAGTAGCATAGGTTGTTTATAATTTTTAGCATTGTTAGTCCATGAATTATTGGCTGCTATCTTTGATTATTGTTTTTGTTGTTGTTAGTATTTTAACTTATCTAGTCCCTAGCCTAAAATTAACTAATAATGAATTATATAACATACACGCATCTAATGCCATAACTTCTAATTCTACCTAATTGAAAATAATTTTAAGCATAAACTACACAATAAGCGAGTTTTAAAGTGCATTGTCAATTTTTGAGTTAGAGAAAAAATAATTGCTTACAAGGATAACCTAGTAGTACAACCAAAATCGATTTCATTTAAAGTAAAGAGTTCGAATCCTACACCCAAGTTTAAAAAAGAAAAAAAAAGAATCCAATAACTAATTTGCTTAGAAAGTTGAGCGGAAAAATCATCACACAATTCCGTCATATTCGGGACTAACGGCTTAAAAAACAAAACAAAAAAAAAAATTAAAAGGGGAGAAAGTCCCTTCTTCATTTCCAATGCCTTCACAAAGCCCAAAGTTAAGGCTTAAGGCCTATTTGGGGAATTAAGTTGGCATAATACCACTTTTGTTGTCCACGATTGAATTCATACTATTTTTTGAGGTCTTGACACACAACATTTATTTGTAGTCAGAACAGACTTTTGACAAAAAAACGTGGCGTTTCAGCTCTTTATTTCTCTCTACCCCCTCTCTCCTTATCTTCTCTCTTAACGTTGGCGTCTGTCCACCACTCTACAGTAGCGTGTTTGGAGACAACAGAGAGGATATTGTTGCTCCGATGACAATGCATGAAAGGCCTGGCAACATAAAATGACGATCCGTAATCTCAAGCGTCAATCTCGCCATTCTCGCCTCTAACATACGATCTCATTGATCCCGCTGCAGATTTATGACCTTGGCATGATCAGGACCGATATCAACTCTCTCTTTCCCTCCCTTCCTCGCATTCTCGGATTGCAATGACGAATCGGGGGTTATATATTCAACAAGGATTCTTCGCAACCTCTCAGCGGTGGCGACCCACTAATTAGCGGCTGATTCACTGGCTCTGCTGCGTGGCTCTGATGTAGTGAAGGACGGCAGAAAGGCTAACATCGGCAAGGCTGACAACCATAAATATGAGAGAGTTGTAGAGATAAGATGAGTGCTAAGATTTTTTTTAAGGATAGTTTTACTATTTTGAAATATGGAAATGGATCTTTGAAAGGGAAAAAATATATATATTTGGTGGTATTACTTAATTCCACTACACCATAACTGGTATTCTTCTTATTAACCTCAATTTATATCCAAGGTATGAGTGGGACATACACAAATGGAACTAGGGGAAACTTTAGTAATCCCATAAAAATGATTTAATAAGCTTTGTCACTCCAATAAGAAGTTAACTTTTGTTGTTCTTGAAGTCTAGTCAAAGGTTAGCAAAATATGTTTTTTGAAATTGCCTTGACAATCAAGGTTAATCTAATAGATTGCCACTGTTAATATACAAGATTATGTCAACTTTTAAACACCAATCACTAATTGTTGGGGCCTTTCACGACAAGCTTTCACACGTGGAGGGTGTGGACTTCATAATATGTTTTGATTGGCTCAGGTGTCCTCTCTGTCAAAAGCTGAGATGGCAATGCTTAGGATGATGGAAGCTGATGAGTCCACAGGGGTCATTTTAAGAGAGGCTAAAACATACTTCTTGTTGGAAAAATAGTACGTAGCAGAAATTTAAAAATTTTTATACCAGACTATTTTTTAAAACATAAGTTTGATACGCTATATGCACAAATTAACCAGATCTTACTAACCTTGTATACTGAAGAGCTCCTGCAATCGATGAAGAGAAGGGCATTTCAAAAGAACCTTAACCAACTGGTCTTCTTTGCTATTCTCTTTCTACGATCGGGGTGTGTGTGGGCGCACATCATACAACTCTTCCCAGGTGACTCTCCTTCCAATCAATTGAGAAAACCTAAAACTAAGGTTTGTGATTTGTGAACAATAGCACTTAGGGGAGTTTTAGAGACTCACAGACTAGAATACTTACTCTTAATTTCTCAACTAATCCAAATAACTTATGATTCACACTCCCTATTTTTAGATGTTAGACCCAGGGGTTAGTCCTTATCAGATGAGGCCTCAAAATTTTGAATCTAGATCAATATCTAATAAAAATTACATAGAAACATGTGATCAGATTATCGTTTAGTTGGCAGGCCAAACTAGCAGATCGGCCTGCCAAACTTACCTCATCGGCATGCTGAACTTACGATAAATTATCCCTGCGAATCTTTTATTTCCCACCTGAGATTTTTTGGATAAAGCTTAGTTTTAATTCAAATAATCCAATAGAGAAATTATCTGATTAAAACAAATATATCTAGATAATCTCTAAGAAAATAAATATTTCTGATAATTCAACAAGTTTATCTTGAATTAAATTTTTACAAAATTAATTCAACCGATAAACATACATGAATTATCTGATCGTATCAAATCTTAGCCAATCAAATAATTTAACATAAGTTATCAATTTATTAGAAAAGCACGCCGTATCGTTACATGATTTATTATGAGCTAGCAAAGAGGACTTGATGGACCTATATAGTTCAAGCTCCTGATAATTATAAAACCCAATATCCCATATATATATTTTATAATTATCAACTCTAATGCTACTCCACTAAAAGTTTAGAGTTCCACTCTCAAACTATATAGAATTACGAAGCCCGAATAACTATATCTTCATGACATATCATAATGTATCATATCCACATAGGATATCCATAATTAACTTAAGGATAAATTATGTTTTACCTTCGCAATTATTTTTCTCTTACATTCCATTATCTCATCATTAGAAAACTTACCATTTAAAGATAGTATACTATTTGGTTACACCTACATAAGAGTCTTTAAATAAATAAGCTATAGAAATTAAATTCCTTTTAAATTTAGAAAAATAAAAACAATCTCGCAAAATTAAACTCCTAACTTTCTCAAAGTAAAGATGGACGTCTCCCACTGCTTCAGCAATACTAAGGATCCATCACCCATTCGAAGCATGAAGTCCTCATGTAGTAGACTTCTTGTTTCTTTAAACCTTTGCAGAGAAATACAAACATGATTAGTTGCTCCAGAATCTATGACCTAAGTGTCACTAGATTCCTCAACTAAACAAATTTCAACAACCAAAAAATCACACCTACCTCCTCGAAAAATGAAGTCCTTGCAATTCTTCTTTATATGCCGGTACTTCCTATAGAAAAAGCACTTGAGCTTCTTCTTGTTCTTGCCGTTTGTAGGACTAGAAGATTTCTCGTTCTTAGCCCATTGTTTCTTTCCATTCCCAAGGTTGGGATTACAACCAGACGCAGCTGCCAAATTGGCCTCAACACCAACAAGAGTTTTCCTAATTAGATTTTTGAAATCCTGTAACTGCTTTATCAACTCAATCAAGGTCATATCCTATCTATTACTCAAATTCAATGAAGCTCTAAACAGAATAAATTCCTTAGATAGAGTCTCAAAGACCATAGTCATCTGTGTTTCAGAATCAATGTCAGCTCCATTGGTTTAAGCCTCAGCGAGATAACCCATGACCAACATTATATGCTCCTTCACAAACGTCCCTAGCCTTTGTTTACAGTTTAGAAGTTTATGAAGTGCCCCTTACCATTTTGTTAGGGCCTAGCCTCCAAACATGTATTTAAGATTATCCAAAATCTGCTTCGTAGTCTCATAATCTTCATGTTGAGCCTACAGCGCATTATTTATGCTGGCCATAACATAACAGCGGACCTGATCATTAGCATCTTTCCAGCGATCATATGCTTGGGTTTACTCATTAGTGGAGTCTCCTGTAGGCTATGGAGGACACAGAGTTGTCAGCACAAATTTTAGTTTCTCAAAGGACAGGACGATGTTTAGGTTCTGTTTCCAATCATTATAGTTCTCATCGATTAATTGGTTTTTATCGAGTATCGACGATAAAGCATTTTTAGACATTTTTAATCTACAATAAAGAATCATATACTAAACATAAGTAAACATACAATAATTATTTAGTAAGATAACATAATCATGTAAAACATACAAGTATGTTTATGTGCAAAACCTTAAAAAAAAATCATAACCTTACAACGATAATTCCTAACTCAGAATTCAACAAGCCACCTAGGGGAGACTTGCCAAATTCAATCTGGAACACGGATCCCCTCTTAATTAATATATGCCATCTACGATCCGTATGATCCAGTATATATTAATAATTGTTTCTTTAGCCATTAATTTTATTGATAGAGCTCCTAGAAGAGGTTAATATTAAAATTAATATGAATGTATAACTATCGTTTCAATATTTTATCTATGATTTATAATCACCACCTAGGGGTGTGCAATAATAACTCATGCTAAAATACCTTATTCTCTGGAAGATCCAATCCGGTACATAATGAAGTCCCTTCCTAGGGTCGCAATCACCATGTTCTACCTAAGGACCAATGATGGAGGCCGTAGGTCCTTTCTTCAAAAACTGTAATACCCCGAAGTCAATTAAATAGTATTAAGAGTGTTAAATGGTGAATTAGTGTGCCATGATGAGTGTTTTAAACTTAATTTGATTATTTTGTGAAAATTAAGAAACCTTGTGTTAATTTACTCTTTTAGTGATTTTTTAATTATTCTAAATTGTTTTTGATTGTTAATTTAAGTTTTTAATAAAACAATTTGATTTGAAAACAGAGTGTGGTTACACACAGTTTTATGCAACTGCTTTTCTCTCTTTTCTTCTATTTATTTCACTTTTTCTCTCTCTTCCTTCATTTTTCTCCCGTGCACTCTCTCTCTCTCCTCTTTCTCTCGTCTCTCTCGGGTTCCCTCACTCTCTCTCATTCTCTCTCTAAAATTTTGAAACAAATTTCATTTTCAAGCTTCAGGCTAGGAGATCGAAGGCTCGGGAACAAGATTCAACGACAAAAACAACGTTTTCAATCTTTGATTCGAGGTTAGATTTTAAAACTCAAAGTTTTTTTATTTTTCAAGATTTTCTTGCATTTTGAAATTTTGGAGTTTCTAAGCCTAGAAAAGCTTCAATCTAAGTTAGATGGACTTAGATTAGCTAGAATGTAAACTTCATTTCATCAAAAACGGATTAGAATCAAGATTTTTCATTTTTCCTCTATTTTCAGATTTTAGAGAAAATGTTGTTTAAAACTTGTTTTAATTCATTCAAAAGTGTTCTATTATGATTTTCTATTGCTTATGATGAATATCCATGCCTGGGAACTGAGAAAACAGGTTAGATTTGAGGATTTGAATTCGGGCATGCCGAGACCCGTGCGTGAAAATTTCTGTAATTTCCCAGATCGGCAGGCCGAATTTTGTGTTCGGCAGGCCGGATTCAAAGGATCAGCAGGCCGGATTCATCCGACTGGCAGGCCGAACCTGAATATGTTCGGCCGACCGAACTAGTTCCTCTGGCAGGCCGAACTGTGCAGTCCGACAGGCCGAACCAGGGGAACTGGCAGGCCGACCGAGCTAGGAGAAATTTTGTGATTTTCACCCGTTTTAAACTGTTTTGAACCCTTATTTAAATTTCAACTTTGTACAATGATTTTATAAACCTAAATGGCACACTTAGACACCATGAGATGATTTAGTATCATAGGATACCTCGGGTTAGATGCTAATAGACTATGTTACTATGCATTTAGGATTGTGCGTGGATCCGCGGAGCTAACGTATAGTGGACCGAGATTACGGTGTGAGATACCGGTACGAGTATTGAGGTAGGACTTCTACCCCTTCTTTAATAGCCATTTTTAATTACTTTGGCCTCAAATGTATTTTACGAAAATGTTTTTAAATGACTTGTTGATAAAGGATTTTAATTATCTGTTTTCTGAAACAGTGGATTGAGACGGATTTTATAATAAACATCATAATGAATATAAATGATTACATCTGATAAGAAAAGATTTCATGAATCAGAGAGATATATATATGTATATATATATTAGGGCATGATGCCATATCAGAGATCGGGTTGTGTAGTGAACAACCTTGGGGGCAGATCCCGAAACCCAGCTGGGCCACTACGGTGGTGGGTCATATATGGTTTGCCCAAGAAAGGAAAAAATGGTACTCTTTTGATTGATTCATTTGAATTATTTTGGTACGATTATATTTTATTTAATTTCACATTTAATTATTTATCCGTTAATTGTTCCAGTTCATTCTTATATGTTTATTTGATTTATGCAATTTCTTTTAAAGCTGAATGATTTCAAATATAGTCCTACTGAGCCTTTCGTTCACATTTTATCTGTTTTAAAAATCTTAACCCTAGGTGGATATCAGCATAGGTTTGGAGAGGAGTCCGCTGACGGGACTTACGATCAGTAGAAGTGTTTGGTAGGTTATATTACCATTTAAGGCAGGTAAGACTTTAACTTTTCTCTTATTCTGGACTGTGGTTGTATCATAATATTGTCATTACTATATGTGTGTGCACAATATGTGGGCTAGTGGGACTCATACGCGTTCCACCCCATACTTAATTATTTTAATGTTATCTCTATTTGTTTAATCATCATGATGACACATTTGTTTCTTTAACTTTTTATTTCAAGCGATTTTTAAAATTATCATCTTTTTATTTATAAATTTCATTCTAAAACCCTATTTTTAACCAAATCTTTTCTTATTTAATTTAATTAAACCACCACGTCACCTCCCGTACTCCGGGGCGTGACAACTTCCCGGACCAAGCTTACTCAACGGTCGACGATCAAACCATTCATCTTTTCAGCGATGACAACGTACACGCGTAATGCTCCATTATGTGATGTTATCTGATCATCCTTTTCGTTTCTTCACCGACTTGGAACAAGACCATACTAATATATTTTAGCAAGAAAAGAAAAAAAAAGGAAATACATATGCAAATTGAATTATCATGTTTATGCCTATACTGGATTTGAGAAGATTAACTAGTTACTTAACTTACTATAGCAATTAGCAAATCATATAAAACAAGGTCATGTCATCGAATGTAATTAAGATATCCACTTACTTTTATAATAAAATTAGTAATTACCGATGATAAAACACAATCACTTCGTTAAATGTAATTAATTAGATATCCACTTTCATTTATAATATATTCAATGGCCACCAATAGAAAGGTAACCATTTAAAACTTGTCCAATATATGCATAAAAGTTATTTCTATATCTTGCACTACTACAAAATGTGGATTCCACGACAGTTATAAACCGTCGTGGAAAAATTTCACGACGGTTAAAAAACCATCGTGCAAACTTCAGTCGTGGAACAAGATCGAGTTTTCACGACAGTTTTTTACCGTCGTGTAATAGAAGAATTGGTGCGGGAGATGGGTGGATGGTGTAATTTTCCATGACGGTTTTCACCAAAAACCATCGTGGAAGCTTGAGCTTCCACGATGGTTGTTGCTGAAAACCGTTGTGGAAGCTCAAGCTTCCACGACAGTTGTTGCTGAAAACCGTCGTGGAAGCTCGAGATTCGATGACGGTTTTTAACAAAAACCGTCGTTGAAGCTCTAGCTTCCACGATGGTTTTTGGTGAAAACCGTTTGGAAGCTCGTGATTCCATGATGATTTTTATCAAAAACCGTTATGAAAATTTAGTATTTTTTGATAAAAAAAAAAACTCCAATAATTTATATTTCCCACGAGATGGCCAGTCCCGTGTGTTATCCATTACATCAAGGACCTAATTGCATACAATAATTGCTGTATATTAAAAATTGCATTGTATTTACAAGATCATTTTATATTTGAGCTATTTTGAGCACTTTGTTAATCTACTATGACGTGTACTTATCTAAAAAGCACATACATATTTACAAATTGTACACACTCTAATCTAACTTCATGTATATCCGTATGTATATAAAAATCTTTTTTTCCTAAGGCTTGTATACCACTTGTAATTATATCATCCATGAAACGTAGAATAAAAAAACCACATTCTATGTTTCCTTGTTGTCTTGGACACTTACGTTTAGAATATAGCATTCCGTTCGGTTGGTTTGTGACAACGATTTTCGCTTGAAGCTTTCAATCGTTAAGCGCCCTAACAATGTATCATGTTTAAATAATAAATAAATTAATAGACGATACAATTATGTGAGACTAAAAACAATTAATTTTATAAGACAACAGTAATACTTACAATCTTGTGACTGATACGAAATCCTCATGTGATGGGTGTCTGAGGGGGTCAAACCAATATATTTGGTCCTCCCATGGCGAAATAAGTCCCAACATCTAATGTTTTCCAACGTTGTATGACAGGAAGAATAATTTCCCCCTCGGTGCTTGAACTAATAGGTGGAGGAGTAATGTGGCACGCTCTCTATGATTACTCTGTAGGTCTCTTGTAGCACTTGAAACAATGGCCAGAGATATGAAGCTGAAATTTTGCACCATGCCTTGAAGTTCACAATATTCCGCCAAAAAACTATAATAAAAAATAATACAGTCAATTATTTTAAACACCTTACAACACTACATATATTTTTAAAATACTGAAATAAGGCTGGAGTTATCACCTGAGGTATACGAGGATACAGTTTGCCCCAATTTTTGCAAAGTTGATGAAGTCATAAACGTCTTCATACCCCACATAGATAGGCAAATCATTGCCAGTGACATTTACCGGTATCGGGTACTGAATGTCGACACATCGCGTATGAAAGAATGTACTTATAGAGTCAACTAAATAAATTCTTGAGGTACTGAAGCGAAGTTAAATGTAAGTAGTTGCTCATTAGCAACGGTTTGTACTTGTTCTTGTTGAACCTTAGGTTGTGATTCTCTTACTTTTAGAGAGCTTTTCTTTTTTCGCCGTTTCTTTCTGGTTAGATCTTGGGGAACATGGCTAGGTGCTCGACTCGTCTTTGTTAATGTGATGACTTCAACTGACCTCTTCGTGTTAGACATGTATGCCCTAAAGAGTAAAAATGTAATATGTTTTTGGAGACATTTTTATCAATAAAGAATTTATTATTTATATATACCAAATCTTGTCCTCTTTGCATTCATATTTGTTGAATGTATGATAAGCAAACAATAGTCTAAGACTGTCGGTCCAAACCTTTAAGAATTGGGCATATGATGGATAGATTATGCGGAAGATACGATTCTTAAGGTGATGGTCTAAAAACATAAGATCCGCAATTGATGGAATAAAGTTGGGCACTTTATTCATGTAAAGATTGTTATGTTGTCTATATTCCTATTAGGAGATGGTTTGTCTTGACCATCGGAGGTGGACTCCGTGAATAGAAACATTGGCATGTGTCATAGGTGACGATGTATTGGATCGGGACATAAAGTGAATTGATTTGGATTAATAATTCTGTCTTGGCAAATCGATTCACTTTAGACAATCATTTGTATTGTATCTTAATCCTGAAATGAATAGTGGGCCCATTGTCTTGACTTGTGCCTTTTGATGTACCAAAGGGTGACACCCACATCTTAATAGTGGTATGCATGCCGATACGTTGAAGACATGACTCTTGATGACGTAGACCTGTTATTCATAGATATGGAATCCATAGCTCCTCTTTAGGAGTAATGATATCCTCTTATATGCATTATCCTATAATTGAAAAATTGGAGCGCTCAACCATTTGGATACATAGGTGTAACCGAATGGTATACTGTCTTTGGATGGTTAGTTTTTCGATGGTGAGATAATGGAACGTAAGATAAAAATAATCATGAAGGTAAGACAGAACTTGTCCTTAAGCCGATTATGGATAATCCTATGGGGATACGATA
>CAMOHE010045827.1:0-10523 GCA_946598075.1 Artocarpus hirsutus | reverse complement strand
TTCCATATCTATGAATAACAGGTCTACGTCATCAAGAGTCATGCCTCCAACGTACCGGCATGCATACCACTATTAAGATGTGGGTGTCACCCTTTGGCACATCAAAAGACACAAGTCAAGACAACGGGCCCACTATTCATCTCAGGATTAAGATGCAATACAAATGATTGTCTAAAGTGAATCGATTTGCCAAGACAGAATTATTAATCCAAATCAATTCACTTTATGTCCCGATCCAACACATCGTCACTTATGACAACGTGCCAATGTTTCTATTCACGGAGTCCACCTCCGATGGTCAAGACAAACCATCTCCCAATAGAGATATAGACAACATAACAATCTTTACATGAATAAAGCGCCCAACTTTATTCCCTCGATTGCGGATCTTATGATTTAGACCGTCACCTTAAGAATTGTGTCTTCTGCATAATCTGTCCATCATATGCCCAATTCTTAAAGATTTAGACCGATAGTCTCAGACTATTGTTTGCTTATCATACATTCAACAAATATGAATGTAAAGAGGACAAGATTTGGTATATGAATAATAAATGAATTCTTTATTGATAAAAATGTCTTCAAAAACTCATTACATTTTTACTCCTTAGGGCATACATGTCTAACAAATAGAAAGGTGGAATGTTCAAATCGCATGAGTCTTATGATCATGAAGCGTGCTATTCTAGAAACCTTTAGGAGCACTATGTCCAAAAAGGTTACTACAGCCAAGGGTTTTCTTGAAGAAATTGAGAAGAGGTTTGCCAAGAACGAAAAGGCTGAAACAAGTACGCTTTTGGCAAACCTTATTTCAATGAGGTATAAAGGAAAAGAAAACATAAGGGAGTACATCATGGAGATGTCTCATCTTGCTTTGAAACTAAAGGCGCTTAAGCTAGAGCTGTCTAAGGACTTACCTATGCATTTAGTTTTGATATCTCTTCCTGTACAGTTCAGTCAATTTAAGGTGAGCTACAACTGTCAAAAGGAAAAATGGTCCCTTAATGAGCTCATCTCATATTGTGTGCAAGAAGAGGAAAGATTGAAGCAAGAGAAGGCAGAAAGTGCTCATTTGGCTGCAACCTCTAAGGACAAGAAAAGGAAAAGGAAGAAAGGTAAAGAAACTGCAGGTGTGGCACCACAAAAGAAACAACAGAAGGGACAAGGTGATGAATTCACCTATTTCTTTTGTGGAGGTAAGGACATAGGAAGAAGCAGTGTACCAATTATCATGCATGGTGTGCAAAGAAAGGTACGCTTCTTAATCTAGTTTGTTATGAGGTTAATTTAACTTCGGTACCAAGACACACTTGGTGGATAGATTCTGGTGCTACTACTCACATAAGTGTGTCTATATAGGGTTGCCTGAGCTGCTGAAAGCCAAGTGATGGTGAAAGATACATCTATGTGGGCGATGGCAAATCAGTGGAAGTAGAGGCAATAGGAATATTTAGGTTATTATTAAGGACTGGATTTTATTTGGATTTGAATGAGACTTATGTTGTACCATCGTTTAGACGGAATTTGATTTCTGTTTCTGTATTGGATAAATTTGGTTATTCTTGTTCATTTGGAAATAGTAAATTTAGTCTTTTTCAAAATTCAAAAGTTATTGGTTCTGGTTCTTTATCTCTTTATGATAACCTTTATTTACTTGATATGGTTGCCTCATTTAATGAAACCTTGCATATAAGTACACGTGGTGTAAAGCAAAAATTAACCAATTAGAATTTTGCTTCATTATGTTACAAGAGATTAGGTCATATCTCCAAGCGGAGAATTGAGAGACTTGTGTCTGACGAGATTCTTGATCCCCTTGATTTCACAGATTTTGAAATTTGTGTTAATTGCATAAAGGGGAAACAGACAAACATAAAGAGATTAGGTGCCAACAAGGCTTCAGACGTCTTAGAACTAATTCATACGGATATTTGTGGGCCATTTCCTACAGCTTCTTAGAATGTTTAACAATATTTTATTATGTTTATAGACAATTTCTCATGATATGGCTACCTATATCTCATGCATGAGAAGTCCCAGTCATTGGATGTGTTCAAGAATTATAAGGTTGAAGTTGAGAACCAACTCAACAAGGATTAAAAGTGTCAGATCTGACCGTGGTGGAGAGTATTATGGTAGATATGATGGTTCAAGTGAACAACGTCCAGGACCTTTTACTAAGTTCCTAGAGGAGTGCGGTATCGTCCCACAGTACACTATGCCGGGATCACCTAGCATGAATGGTGTTGCTGAGAGGAGAAACTGAACACTTAAGGACATGGTGAAGAGTATGATTAGTCACTCTACCTTGCTAGAATCTCTCTAAGGAAAAGCCTTAAAGACTACAGCTTACATACTGAATAGAGTTCTAACTAAAGCAACTGCGAAAACCTCTTATGAACTTTGGACAGGCAAGAAGCCTAGTTTGAATCACTTGCACATTTAAGGTTGTCCAGCTAAGGCAAAGCCTAATAGGCCAAATAAAAAGAAATTGGACTACGTAACTGTTAGCTGCTATTTTATTGGATACTCTAAGAGGTCAAGGGGTTACAAATTTTATGATCCCACGACTAAGTTGATTTTCGAGACGAAAACTACTCAGTTCTTTGAGGATGTCGAGTTTGCAAGGGGAGATAGGGTTAAGGACTTTGTCTTTGAAGAGGAATATGTTGACTTTCCCACAGCTGTTATTGACATTGATCAGGTTTCTATTCCTGACATTGTTCAAGAAGCAGAACCAAATCAAGACAATGTTAGAGAACCTCCCATTCTAGAAATTGTTCCAAAAGAACAAACTCTTCCACCTCAAGAACCTATGCCATTAAGAAGATCCACTAAAGAAAGGAGAAGTGCGATTCCTGATGATTATGTCATATTTCTCCAAGAACATGAGGTTGACATTGGAATGATGGAAGATGATCCAATCAACTTCTGTCAAGCCATGAAAAGTTCTAAATCTCAAGAGTGGATTGATGCCATGAATGAGGAGATAAGGTCCATGAAAGACAATGACGTTTGGGATCTTGTCCCGTTGTCTGAAGGTGCGAAACCTATTGGTTGCAAATGGATATTTAAGACTAAGAGGGATTCGAAGGGCAACGTGGAGAGATATAAGGCTCGTCTTGTTGCAAAGGGCTTTACTCAAAAGGAAGGCATTGACTATAAAGAGACTTTCTCTCTAGTTTCTTTGAAAGACTCTTTCAAGACTATAATGGCATTAGTGGCACATTTTGATCTTTAGCTTCACCAGATGGATGTTAAGACTGCGTTTCTCAATGGTGACATTGATGAGACAATCTATATGGTGCAACCGAAGAACTTTGTGTTAGAGATACAAAGAAGATGGTTTGCAAATTAAAGAAATCCATCTATGGGTTTAAGTAGGTGTCTTGTCAATGGTATTACAAATTTCATCAGGTTATCATCTCGTTCGGTTTTGAGATGAATATTGTCGATGATTGTATATACCATAAGTTCAGTGGGAGTAAGTATATTTTCCTAGTTTTGTATATCGATGACATATTGCTTGCCAGCAATGATATAGGCTTATTGCACGAAACCAAGAGATTTCTATCAAAGAAATTTGAGATGAAGGATCTTGGGGACGCCTATTTTGTATTAGGCATACAGATATACCGGGATCACTCTCAGGGTATACTTGGATTATCACAAAAGAGCTATATCGAGAAGGTACTTAAGAGATTTAGCATGTAGGATTGTAAACCAGGTGACACCCCTGTTGCTAAGGGAGACAGGTTTAGTCTCAGTTAGTGCTCTAAGAATGATTTTGAGGTTAAAGAAATGCAGAATATTTCGTATGCGTCAGCAATAGGGAGTCTTATGTATGCTCAGGTTTGTACGCATCTGGATATTACGTACATTACAGGGATGTTGGGTAGATACTTAAGTAATCCAGGGATAAATCATTGGAAAGTAGCCAAACGAGTCATGCGGTATTTACAGAGAACGAATGATTATATGCTCACATATAAAAGATCGGATCAATTGGAGATCATTGGATATTCAGATTCTAATTTTGCTGGGTGCCAAGACAGTCGAAGATCCACATCAGGCGATATCTACCTGCTAGTTGGAGGAGCTATTTCTTGGAAAAGTGCTAAGCAGACACTTATAGCTTCCTCCACCATGGCAGCAGAGTTTATAGCATGTTATGAGGCATCCAACCATGGGATATGGCTCTGGAATTTTGTCACTGGGCTGCAAATTATGGATGGAATTGAAAGACCACTTAAGATATTTTGTGACAATAAGTCAACAGTGTTATATTCCAATAACAACAGGAGCTCAACAAAGTCAAAGCATATAGACATTAAGTTCCTAGTTGTTAAAGAAAGAGTACAGAGTGGTCAGGTGTCTATAGAGCATATTAGGACAAACTCTATGGTTGTGGATCTGCTTACGAAAGGAGTACCACCCAAGGTCTTTTATGAGCACACTGCTCAAATGAGTGTTGTATCTCTTGAGGATATGTCATTTTAGTGAGAGTTTGTATTTTGAATGCTTTCTTGTTATAGACACATTTTATGGATAATTTATTGTTGTTTTCTTCAGAAGTAAAATTTACAGTTTATTTTCACTCTGTATATGTTTGATTTGATCTCACTAAAGAATAAGGTTGGACCAGTAAGAAATAGGCATGTTAAGATCACATTACATAAAATTTCCTTGTCACACATCTATACTTAATCCATGTCATTCATTATATTAATATACATGACCATTGATAGGTTTAGTTACGTTGAATGTAACGAAGACCGCTTTAATCATATATTGATGTGATTGATGGACCGGATTGATTGGAGATGCTTTTGGTAATGGTAGCACAATTCATGAGCTTATAAGGTATAATTCACATTTATAAAGTTTTATATATAGCCCAAGTGGGAGATTGTTGGAATAAATTCCAATAATATGTGGGCTAATATATTAAATAAATGTGTATTAATGCTATCAGATAAGATTAACCTAATTAAGTGATCTAATAAAGTATAAAGTTTTGGGTTTTAAAGCATCTCATAAAGTATGGGTACAAAATTATGTGTAGAGACCTAAAGTATAATTTCTATTTTTATGATGGGCCAAAAGAGAAATAAGGAAAAGTTAAAATGTTAGAAATGGTTGTGGTCCCTGAGTCAGAAGGTTACGTTATATTTTTACGCATCCCATCACGTAAAAGAAGAGAGAAAAACTTCCTCTTAAAGAAATCATACATTCTTGACTCAAAAGATCAAGAACCGAGGATTCAATCGTACTAATAGATTCAGGTACACTTTCGCTGTAATTCTTGATGAATTAACATGAGTCTTGAGATTTGATGATGGTTTCATCAGTAAATTTGTTCCTATAGATATCACTTAAAAAAATGTGAAAGATTTAAATTAGCTATACTTTTTTTAGAAACATTGCAACTCCGTTTAAAAACCATAATTTAGATAAAAAAATTCAGTCCAAACACAAATTGGTGTTTGACAACGTTAAAAGAAAAAATTAGTTCAAACAATAAGTCGAAATCAAAATTCTCAATTTAAACTCGTTTGTTACGATAAAAACCATTCACTCAAGAGTTAGAAGAGTGAAAAAGAGAAAAAGTGAATGGTTTTTATTGTAACAAATGAGTTTCAATTGAAAATTTCGATTTGAGCTAATTTTTTCTTTTAACGTTGTCAAGCACCAGTTTATGTTTAGACTGAATATTGTAGGTCCAAATTATTGGTTCTAAAACCGAGTCACAATATATATATTTTTAAAAGAAACGTAGCTATTTCAAATTTTTCACACTTTCTTTTAAAATTGGTGTCGCCATATTAATATGATATACCCTCTTTTTGAACAAAATATACAATATTGGATGATTAAATCTTGATATTATATTTAATATAATACGTTGTTATTATTTTATCAAAAAATATTATGTTGTCTAGACAGTCTAAAGATAAAAACCATAGACGTTCCCTTCATACATATGTATATGTATATATCTGTGTGTGTGTGTGACAGAGAGAGAGAGAAAGAGATTTTACTTCCATTTCATTTAAACTTTTAAACGTGGTTAGGTATGATAATATAGCTCCATTATAGTTTCAGCAAATATATATATATATATATATAGGTTTATTATAGTTAATTAGTGTAGGTGGCATTGTTAGGGGTAGGTTATAATAAATAATCTTTTAGAAACCTCTACAACGGGTTTTCAATTGGGTTGACATATATAAGTGGCAATTATGTATGCATGTTGTGGGTATTTGGGCAAAAAAAAATATACATACTACCTTGTTTATACCGCCACGTAATTTTAGGTTGTTCAACATAACTTACCGTATAAAAATGATTTGAAAATGAATTTTTTATTCTCAAACATGTTTAGGTATTATCTTCAGTAAGAGTTAGAGAAAGATGAGTTGGAATAAACTTCTTAAAAAAACACAAAAAAACTTTTCCTTAAAAATCAAATACACATGAAGATTGCAAAAGGCCCCTAAAAAAAAGATTGTAAAAGGAATATTAGCTAATTGAGACCAGAAAAAAAAAAAAAGAAGGGGTGGAGGGCATAATAAATGCACTATTAGGTAGAGTTAGTAGTGTATTTGTGATCCGGACTCCTAATTTTTATTTCACTAGAGTTTTGTAAGTGTTGGCTAGAATAATATTGTTAATCCTAAATTATTTATATCCTTCTTTTTTGGTACAAATTTTTATAGATTAATTACAAAAATTCCTCTTAACTATAATTCTTATAACATTTTGTCCTATGAATTTCAAAACATAACAGCTATTCCCCCTGAAATATGAACCGTTAATAAAAATAGTCATTCTGTTAGAATTTTAATAGAAAGCAACAATTAGTTTTAAAATTAAGAATATTTTAATAATCCTACTTATAAAAATTAGTAAAAATTGAAACTATAATAAAAATAGTCGTTATTGGTGATTAAAAATAATAAAAAAAATCAATTAAAAACATAATATAATGTATATTCCTTTTTTTGATATATCAAAATTTTCTTTAAAATTTTATTAATTTTTTCACACCCAAAAAGTATTTTAAAATTTTAAAAATTATAAATACTAATTAAAACTTCAAAAATATAAAAGAAATTTTATAAATATTATTCGAGTTTTTTTTTCTCTTTGAAAAATTTGTGTTATACTTCTTGTTATATTGAATATATTTATGTTTTTTTTTTCATTTCACTAGTACCTATGATTTTTAAAATTTCAAAATACTTTTTGAGTGTAAAAAATTCAAAATTTTGAAGAAAGTTTTGGTGTATTGAAAAAAAAGAAGAATCCAAATGATATAATGGTTTTAATTGATTTTTTAATCATCAATAAAGACTATTTATATTATTGTTTTAATTTTTGTGGTTATTTTTATAAGCAAAATTACTAAAATACACCTATTTTTTAATTATTTGTCACTTTTTCATTAAAATTCTAACAAAATAACCATTTTTACTAACGGTTCATACTTTTAGGGGAATAGATATTACATTTTGAAATTCAAAGGTAAAGTGTTATGAAGGTTATAATTCACAAAGAATTTTTGTAATTAATTTAAATTTTTTAATATTCGATGATTTGGCATTTGTTTTCTTTATTTGACAGATTTTTTTTTTTGAATTTAATTATTTTAGAAGTTTTAATCTCCAAAATAACCACCCTAAAGTTGATTTTTTTTTTTTTCAAAAGCAACAAGAATGTGCCAAGTTTTTCCTGGCCCGTGATTTAATTGTCATGTAAGTACTTCTAACCTTCTGCCTAGCTAATTGGAGCAACAATTTTTAAGAATTTTTTATTCAATTCTTAGAAGTTCAATGGTTGGTGGTGCCTCTGGTTGGATGAACTTTTTTCGTTTCTTTTCTACTTCTTCTTCTTCTTTTTTTTTTTTTTTTTTTTTTTTTTTTTTTTTTTGTCGAAGAGAATTTCAAAGCCATCATCCATATGAATTAATTTGCTCGTGAGTGTATAAGATTATCTTTCTGAGGGGGATATGTACAAGATTTAATTTAATTTAATAAGATTTCTTCGTTAAATCTGTTAGGACTGCAAGTATGATGAGATAAATTGTTCAAACTAGCGAGTTTAATCAATAAATTTATAATCTGGGACTCCAAATCTTGATGAAACAAATGTTTGACTTATGTAATACACCTTTAATGAAGAAAATGATTTTTTCCCTTTTATTTATTTAGCTATTGCAAAAGAGGCAAAAAAAAAAATAATAATAATAAAATAAAATAAACAGATGCAGTATAACAAGACGAAGAAAAACCTTCATTTCCATGTGCGAAGTTAAAATGATGAAATTCTAATTGTTACAATAGTAGTTTATGTTGGAAAAATTAATTTTTCATGTGGGCACATATATGTAATTAAATGTGTTATTTAATGTTATCTTAAAGTAAAGCCTAAATTAAAGTGATATAATTAAGATCAAGTTGGAAGGCTTTTTGGGTATTAAAATAATGTATGGGTTATTTTTATTAATATTATATGTGTAGATACTAATTTGCAATTTCTAGATTTTATGATGGACGAAACTGAAAATATACTAAAATAACAAAAGTTATTTATTCTGGTTATGGTCTCCAATTCATACGTATCATTCATTTAGAAAGTTTCCAGAAATTCCTACTTCTTTGAAATCCCATCTTCAGAAAAGAATTCAAGGAATACGTATTGAATTAGAAGGCGATAACCTATATCAATCTAAAATCATGAATTCATGTACGTTTCTGTAATTTGTATAATCCTTCTCAATAATTTGACATGAACGATCCTATAGAAATTTTGGTATAATCTGTTTCTACAAATAAAATCAGAACGGTTTCATGTTGAATTATTAAGAAATTATTTCTCATGAATTTTTTGGTTGAAAGATATGCATTTATACGTGTTCATGCGATTCGGTTTTGGATGAAGTGTATATATCTATGTGTGTGGTTCGATTATCAATGAATGCATTAGTATACATATATATGTGTTAAGCAAGTTTTCGGTTTTCGATTATCATGAATCTAGTTGCTGTTGTCGATGCATTAAATGATGCACTGATCAATCATGACATTAAATGCGTTTCTTGAATCAAGAGCACGCATGTCGAGATGCTAATATTGCTGCGTTTGTTTATTTAAAAAAAAAAAAAAACAAATGCATTTAATGCATTCAGTTTACGATTTCTTCAAAATCGTATGTTATGGATTTTGTAAACTGTGAGATGACCGGCAGCAATCTCACTGCCGCCGGCGACCCTCAAGCGGCACCGAAAGGAAGAGTCGTGGCCTCTGGCCACTACGGAGGAAGGAAACGGCGGCCGAAAGGCTGCTGTTCAGCCTGCAATCCAAAGAGGACAAATAAAGTCAAACCGGGGCTGATTTTTTGGGTTTGGCTGGCTGCATATTGCTCCGCCGCCGGCACCGACGTCGTCTAGATGTAGCCTTGAAGTCCCGCCGGCGGTTGGCGGTTGGGAAGGCTCTTTGGCGGTTGGCAGAACCAACCGCCTGGCCACGGTTCCTAGGGGTCGTGACCCCTTGGGTTTACAGCAACCTATGGGCTTTGGCCCAAATTCAGTTCTGGATACACGGGCCGACCAGGCCCGTGACCAGCTAGAAACCCAAGGGCTCAACCCCTGGGTTACAAGGCACAAAAAAAAAAAAAAAGAAGGTGCAAAGGCCTAATATGTTACACAGGCCCAAGTAGCCCATAGGGCCTCTGACCGGATGGAAACCCAGGGGCTCAACCCCTAGGTTACCCGAATTAAAAAAAAAAAAAGGAAAAGGAGGGGCTGGTTGGATCCGGGTCGGGTCACCATGACCCGGTCCAGCCCTGACCCGTCCAGCTTTGACCCGGTCATGGTCAATGGTCAACAATCAAACGTTGACTTTGACCGTTAACTTTGATTGGTTGACTTTTTTAATTTTTTTTTGGTCAATTTTTTGGTGCAACTTTAAAATTCAAATTGTGTTTTTAGATTATTAATATTATCAAATTAATTAATTGAACCAATAAGCTGCCAAAGTAGCCTCTTTTGTGGATGTTAATTAATTTGTGATATTAAGTTGGTTGTGTGAATTTAATTCATGTGAATATTAATCGGCCCAAAGGAAGTTTAATATTTGGCAGAATTAAATTCATACCTGTGGTGATAAATATATAACAATTATATGGTTATTTTTGGCATATGAATAATAAGTAGATCCAAAGATTAACTTATTATTTGACATAATTTATTGTTAATATTTGATCACTACACCAAGAATATCACTTACAAGTTAATATTTCTAACCAAAGACTAAATATTAATGTTGTTACAGGTTTCTTGTGATGGGATAAATCATTGTTTGAATTTTATTGGTTGTTTTATGTGAATTCTTATGTGAATATGTGATTTTGTTCATTGTTCAGCTACTGCATCATCTTTATCAATATCTGCTAGTGTTAATTCCATTCCTATGTTGAATAGGACTAACTTCAAGGACTGGAAAGAGAATGTACTAATC
>CAMOHE010045826.1:11996-28349 GCA_946598075.1 Artocarpus hirsutus | reverse complement strand
TTTTTCTTTTTCATTATTTTTGAAAGTATAAAATATTGCTCGGAGAGAGGGGAGGAGAGAAAAAGAGGGTTGCAAATATTAAGCGAAGGACGACATAGATTTTTTCTTCTATTACGAAAAAAAGGTGTTAACAATTATAGGCTTTGTCGAAATGACAATTTTTGCACCAAAATGAGGTTTTGTGTTTAAAATAAATTCCCTGCTGAATCTTCCCAAAGTTTAAACAGAGGGAAAAAAAAAACCTCTTGTTTGTAAAGTACAAATAAAAATGATCCCCCAATTATCCTCCCTTCCCCCCACACCTAATAATAATAACAATAATAGAGTTGTGGTACCAAGTCTAAACACAGACTTAACATAGTTTTGCAACTAATACACTCTATATGACTCTATTTAAGAAAATTCATATTGTACCAATGAAACTATAGTTGGAAAAGTCTTGTAAAAATCTTTTCCCAGGCATGCGTACCGCGTATGTTGACAAATAGGACGGTGGGGACAAAGAGAAACACGTCTTTGTCATCATCTTGGGTTTTGAGGATCACACCAATAATATATTATGTAAAAAAGATAAAGTATAGAAGAAACAGAGACAAATCCAGTCTTTCTTCTTCCTCCGTTGATAATGGTTTGCTCCAAAAAAGGATCAACTTCATCACTTGTTTTACGTAACCAAATCAACCATTTGCTTGACATTTTGACTATTCTTCTACTATGTGCTACTTTTTTCCTTTCAATTTTAACTCAAACACAATCTCATGACGACCCAATTAATATTGGGTATGGTTATAGACTCCAATCTTTCCACGGTGATAGCAAGTTGTTTACTGCAGATCTTGAGCTCATCGAAAAGACCTCCACTTATGGTCCTGACATTCAGCAGCTCATACTCACAGCCAGGTGAACTTCCGAACTTTTTTTTCATTTTTTTTTAATTTTTCATTTTGCTAAGTAAAGAATTTGGGATTTTTGTATACCAAAAAAAAAAAGATTTTATTGTTTGTTCAGTATCTTTTATTCCCAATCTGGGACGTTGACTTTTGCATGAAAATGAATTTTGGAGCTTTTCTTTTCTTTTTATAAGTCGGAGATCACTACTTTAAGGATTTAAGAAAAGGGAATTGCTAAAAAAAGGGTTTGAAAAAGGCATCTGATAGTCTTTTAGATGGTTCTGTAAAATTCAAGTTCCTGTTTGCATCTCAATGAAACATATGTTTTTTATTTTTTTGCTCTGAGGATGTCTTTATTTGTTGACAATTTTTCCTCTATATTGCCATATAGTGCTATTTATAAAATATTTGACAAGTATAACTAAAATCAACTTTTTATTACTAAATAATATAAATCTTTTGCATGTTATTATGCTATTATGTTTTGAACCAAAAAAGTTGTTTTAATCATGTTTTTGAAACACCATTTACCAAATAGTATAATTCCATAATTAGTGAGGCATTTTTATTTTGAAAGGAACTGAATAAGAATAACACATAGTATTTGAAGCTTCATCTAATATGAAGCGAATAAAACTGCCAAAATATGAAAACGAATGGTATTATTTTCATAAATTCTCTGCTTTCTTTTCTTTTATTTTATTTTTTCTATTCTTTATTTTTTTAAAAATACTTTCCAGTTTCTTATCTTTTCTGGGTAAAGCAAACAGAAACCTTGCTTTCAGCTGAAATAAAAACAATCTCAATTATACATCCAAAAAAAAAAAAAAAAAGCCCAACTTTGATCAACGTATTAATATTTTACAGGTGAATAGCTCAGTTGGTCTCCAATTTTTTAAAAATGTGCAATTTGGTCTCAACTTTTTTTTTTTATTTAACTGAGTCTAACCAAAAAAAGGTATAATTTGGTCCACAACCGTTAAATTTAACCATTAAAAATTTTTTGACTACTTTAACGAGAGTATCTTAGTAAAATACCTAACATGTTTTAAAAAAATTAAAATTAAAACATTAAAGACATTAAAAGGTACAAAAAAATAAATATATATTATTAGAAACAATTTTTTTGTTTTTTTAACTAAATCATTTTTAGCTAAAAATCATATTTTTTTTAAACAAAAATCAAATCATATATTTTTTTAAAAAAATTAGATCTAATTTTCTTAAAATTAGATCATTTCAAAAAAAAAAAATTAAAATTACCCTAAAAATAGTAAGAATTAGCCAAAAAAAAAAAAAAAAAAGCAAACACATTCCTTCAAAAAGCCAACCACAGAACACCAACCCTTCCTTCACCTGTGCTGCCAATTGAAGCCCACCAGAGACATCCCACCCCTTCCTTCGCTGCCAACCGGAGACCCCCCTAACCCTTTTCCTTTGCCTACGCTGCCAACCGAGGACCCCAAACCTAAACCTAGGTGTCGCAAGCCAAACCCAAACCTAACCTTCACCGCAAACCCAAGAATCGCGAGCCCCAAACAATCCCCTCCGTTGCGAGCCCAAACATCACTGACGGTTGTCGATGAGCCACTCGTAGTGCCCCTCATCGTGAGCCTAGACAACACTGACGAGCCACTCGCAGCGTCCCTCGTTGTGAACCCAGATCGCGTCTCGTGCAAAGGGATGGTGAACGTGGCTAGCTAGAGTAGTGTCACTAGGCAAGTCCTGAACGGCAACAGGGACACCGACGGCAATGATGAGGTGTGGTGGTGGTAGAGAGAAGAAGAAGAGAAGTGAGGTAGCGTCGCTTTTTTTTTTTTGGGTGTTTTTTGAATTGTAATTTTAATATTATTTATTATTATTTTAGGGCTAATTTAGTAAATTTGATTAAAAATGGATGTCTAAAATTTTTTTTGTCTAAAGTCAAACGGCTGGGACCCAATTGCATATTTTTTTAAAGGTTAAACCCAGTTGAATAAAAAAATTAGGGACTAAATTGTACATGTTTTAGAAAAATCGGGGACCAACTAAACTATTTACCATATTTTATATTCAAAATTCTTAACTAATATTAAATTTTTAATTTTTTGGAATCTAAAATTCAAAAATTATTAAATTAAAAAATAAATACAAACACACAAAAAAAAAAAAAATCAAGATAGAAAGAAAGACTTTTTGCTGTGACGTCAAACGAGAGTGTATGGTGAGTTTCAAACTAGTGTTTATATCTGATGTTCGAGAATTTTGTTCAAACCTTTTTATATTATGTTTTGTTATTATGTTTTTTCACGTATCTTATAATGTTTTTTGGAAAATTATATTAAATCATACAATTTTAATTTTAGTATATGTAAATAAAATTTTTTAAAAATATGTAAATGCATAACATTTTTACAATCATATATCTTTTTTAAACATCTAAATTTTTAATTTTACGTTTTTTATTTTACCCGTCCTTTTGCCTCATTTTCTTCTTGCCTTTTTTTCTCGTTTTTGTTTTTTAAGATATTGTTGTTACTTTGTATTTTTTTATATTATTTTATATAAAAATAAATTCTAATTTAATTTAAATAAGTTTTTTTATTAATCATTGCTATATTTTAAGCTATCTTTTTTTGTTATCAATATTAATCGTCTAATTCTCTTTTTTTTTTTTTTTAAATTCTGATTTACGGTTCTCGTTACGTTTTTTTTGTGTCTCCATGTAGCTACGACACATCAGAGCGCCTGCGAATTCGAATAACAGACGCCAAACACCAAAGATGGGAAGTTCCCAAAGACATCATCCCACGCCAAATCCCGTTAACAGCACCACCACAAAACCACGCTTTCCAACCGGAAAACCACCCCACATCGACGGAAAACCGTGTTTTCTCCATACCCAACTCCGACCTCGTCCTCACCTTCTACAACTCCACACCGTTCGGGTTCGCCGTCTCGCGCCACTCCAACGCGGACCAACTGTTCGACACAACGCCTCAAACAAAAAACCCAGAAACTTTCTTAGTCTTCAAGGACCAATACATACAGCTATCTTCTTCTCTCCCCATTGGAAGGTCGTCTGTGTACGGAATTGGCGAGCACACGCGGAAGTCGTTCAGGTTGACCCCCAATGAGACGTTAACTCTGTGGAATGCTGACATTCCTAGTGCCAACACTGATGTTAATCTCTATGGGTCCCACCCTTTCTATGTGGATGTGAGGTCACCTTCTGGAGCAACTCATGGGGTTTTGCTTCTCAACAGTAATGGGATGGATGTGATTTATAGTGGGGATAGGATTACTTACAAAATGATTGGTGGGATTATTGACTTGTACTTCTTCGCGGGCCCCACGCCGGAGTTGGTGTTGGAACAGTATACCGAGCTCATCGGCCGGCCTGCTTCAATGCCTTACTGGTCTTTTGGTAGGTATAAGTTTTTGGCTGAGCCAGATAATATATTCAGTAGGAGCACTGCTAAAGACATCAGTGATAATTTACTTTTATTGAAAACGAACGTAATTATATATTTTAATTATTATGTGAGGGTACAGCTACAATATTTCTTTTAAAGTAAGGACACCTCTAAAATATTATGCAAAAATTAGGGGTAAAACCAAATTTTTTAAAATGTGAGTGGAGGCGCACACATATATTTCTGCCCCTGGTATAAGTTAGAGGGTTTGTGTGCTAGTCTTACATTCTAATATGTAGAAGTGAAAGAGGTGTAATTTTATTTTATTTTATATAACATTAGTTTGCGATAAACAATTTTCTTGTTGTTATTGCAACTTTATAAAAGTGTTGTTATATAGAATAATAACAATACTTTGACATGTAGGACAGATCATTCTGAAAGACTAGTCTTTGCCTTTGTTGTAATAGTCATGTACATTTATGGCTTTGTCGGTTTGTTGCTTTCTCTTGTGTTGCTTTTGGGTGTTATCGGAGATATGTTCATATTTTGTATATAGAGAATAAGTTCGAGGCTTGGGCACTGGTTCAGTAATAATTGGGAAAAGCTATTTTATTGCATGAACTGTGAGTTTAGCATGTGTTTGTGAGATCTTAGCTAGATGTAATTACCAGTCAAATTATGAGTGAAGGAAACAGATGCAAGTTTTATTGTGTTTGGATGGAAACTTGTTAAGTTATTGTTGCTTTTTACTCCTTTTTGTTAACTTATCATCTACGATTTGCTAGAGCTTAAGGATTCTGATAGAATTGTAAAATTCAGTTGGGAAAGAAAGACAGTCGTGAATTTAAATGTCTCCTAATTTTGATAATGACAAAAAGATTGAAATTCTTTTATAAAAGAATTCAGGTTAAGCATATAGCAGAACCACATAAATAACACATTCCTAGAATTCAAAGAACAAGAAATGTAATGCTAAAAACTTTTCCCCCCCTCTTTTATGAGAAGAATCCTACCAATTTTTGCTTTTATTTTCTTAAGGGTTTCACCAATGCCGATATGGATACAAGAATGTTGCTGATGTCGAGGGCGTTGTTGCTGGTTATGCCACAGCTCGTATCCCTCTTGAAGTTATTTGGACAGACATTGACTACATGGATGCCTTGAAGGATTTCACTCTTGACCCTATTAACTTTCCACTAGAAAAGATGAAGCGTTTTGTCAACACAGTTCATGCAAATGGACAAAAATATGTGCTCATTGTTGATCCTGGTATGTGGTGATACTTTAACAGGCACAAAGTAGTTTTCTCTATTAAGATAGAAGTTTACTGTAATTGTTTGTTCCTATTACTTTTTTTTGATAAGTACTTTTCTTCCTATTAAGATGAATCCTTTTGTAAGCTCTTGATGCATGGGCGATTATTGGGATGAATCCTTTTGTAAGCTCTTGAGAGTTGATACGTGGACAGTAGAAATTGATGGCTGAGAAATCTGAACATATTACACATTAATTCTCATCAGTAATTTTATATATATTTTTAACACCAATATATGTATTTTTTGGCCATACTAGATTGATAAATACCAAACCTCGTCTATTTTTATATAATTCTGGATCCTCTTCACAGGAATTGGTGTGAACAAGTCATATGGAACTTACTTAAGAGGGATGAAAGCTGATGTTTTCATAAAACGTGACGGTGTTCCCTACTTGGGGCAGGTTTGGCCTGGGCCAGTCTACTTCCCTGATTTCTTAAGTCCAGCTTCTGAAAATTACTGGGGTACTGAGATCAAATTGTTCCATGATGTCCTTTCATTTGATGGTCTTTGGCTTGATATGAATGAGCTGTCCAATTTCATAACTTCTCCTCCAACGCCTTCTTCAACTCTCGATAACCCTCCCTATAAAATCAACAATGCTGCAGTCCAGCGACCGATTAACAACAACACCATACCAGCAACATGTTTGCACTTTGGTAACATAACAGAGTACAATGCACATAACCTTTATGGCCTACTTGAATCTAAAGTCACTAATGCGGCTTTAATCAAGGTGACTGGTAAAAGACCCTTCATACTGGCGAGGTCAACTTTTGTGGGCTCTGGTAAGTACACTGCTCATTGGACTGGAGATAATGCTGCGACGTGGGATGATTTGGCTTACACCATTCCATCCATTTTGAACTTTGGGCTCTTTGGAATTCCAATGGTTGGAGCTGATATCTGTGGTTTCTCCAAAGATACCACTGAGGAGCTTTGCAGGAGATGGATTCAGGTAAAGGCTCAGAGCAATTAGTTCTTTTCTTTTATTTATTTTGTTCCCGCAAGTGCAAAAAAGAAAAGTTATTCCTCATTCTTGCACGCACAGTATCATTCACACACTAACGAACCCACATAATTTGCCTTCTTTAGTGCAATCTTTAGATCAACCTCTAAGTTGGCTAAAGATGAGACATTGTGTTTCTACTTATCCAGTTTACTTTGCATATATATTCTCATGCATGCTGCAGATATTCGGAGTGACCTGAGATATATTCATTTCCTACATGTCAAGTGAAATTGATGAAAGATTTTACTTTCCATAGACTGAATAGATACAATGTTTCAGGATACTTCTTCTTCTTCCTTTTTTTATTTAGTATTTTTTTTCACTTTCAAGTTGATGGCAAGAATTTGTTACAATGCAGCTGGGTGCTTTTTATCCCTTTTCGAGAGATCACTCTGACAAGTTCACAATCCGTCAAGAGCTTTATCTTTGGGATTCAGTAGCTGCATCAGCCAGGAAGGTTCTCGGGCTGCGCTACCAACTACTTCCTATATTCTATACACTAATGTATGAGGCACACAAAAAGGGGACGCCTATTGCACGGCCCCTTTTCTTCTCGTTCCCTCAGGACACCAAAACTTACGATATCAATTCACAGTTCTTAATAGGAAGTGGAATATTGGTATCACCCGTGTTGAAGCCTGGAGTAGTTTCAGTCGATGCATACTTACCAGCAGGAAACTGGTTTGACCTCTTCAACTACTCACGCTCAGTGAGTGTAAAATCAGGACAATACGTCACCCTCGATGCTCCTGCAGATCATATAAATGTGCATGTTAGGGAAGGCAATATCTTGGCTCTGCAAGGTGAAGCGATGACAACACAAGCAGCTCGAGAAACAGCATTCAACCTTTTGGTCGTATGCAGTGGCAGCACAAACAGCACTGGCCAAGTGTTTTTGGATGACGGGGAGGAAGTCGAGATGGGAGGATTGGGAGGGAATTGGAGTCTAGTAAGATTTTCTAGCACAATTGAAAGGGACAGCGTCTTGGTTGAATCAAATGTTTTGAACGGGAAATTCGCTCTGGCTCAGAAGTGGATTGTTAATCGAATCACAATTATAGGATTGAAAAGCGCCAAGAGAGTGAAAGAGTACAAGCTATATACAAACGCAGGAAAAGACTTGAAAGGTTCGGGCGTTAGAATAAGCTTTCATAGTTCTGGACAATTTAGCAGAGTGGAGCTTTCTGGATTGCCATTGTTTATTGGTGAGGACTTCAAGTTGGTGCTGACTCTTGGCTACCAAAGCCTGATTTAGCCTCAAGTAAAAAGGCAATAAGAAATTGGAAGACCAAAATAAACAATACCTAGTAAAAAAAAATTTGGTGAGTCTCCTTTTATTCTATTTCCTACTGCTGCTGCTTTCTGTCAGGGATTGAAGTGTTGGCCCTACTTCCTACTGCTGCTGCTTATTGTCAGGGATTGAAGTGTTGGCCCTACTAGATTGCCAGAAAATTCCTGACTAGAATTTGGGGGCTAAATTCATGTGGGAATGAAGAGAATCGGGGAAAGTCAACTAATTTAGCTTCACTTATCATATTTTAAACTTTTAAAATAGGAAACCATATCAAATAATTTAAATCATCATAGAAGTCAAACCTTTCATTTTCCTAAAATAAAGAAAAAGCAAAAAATATGCTAATCAATCAAAATTAATCATCCAATTATATCCAATCATCAATGTCACAATTTTAGAAGATTTTTCCTGATTGTTCATCAGCTATCTTCAGCCTGCCGATTGCTCAGTACGACCTACTGATCGAATTCGTCGGCCTACTATTCCATAAGGACAATTCAGCGTGCTGAACTTGAAGGATCGGCCTATTGAGCTGCCATATACACAAAAACATAACAAACATTAATTTATAACTAAATAATTATCAAGCATACAACGTAATGACATAAACACCTTGAGCACGTCAATTTCATGTGACCGTCACCTGTCATAATATTCAAAATAAAAAAATAAAAATAGTCAGTAATATTATATCATATATCAATTAAGAAAATTTCTTAACGTCGTTACTCATTTAATATAATCCGTTACATAAAAATTTGGTGTGTGTTACAGTCTTGGCCTCTGGGATGTGGTGGCTAACTTATTGTATGGTGGGACTCTCATGGCGGTTGGTTTTTGTTGTTGGTCTTTTAAAACGATTTTCATAAGAATAGCAAAAACATGGTTATGGGCAAAACGTGTGTAATAAAAAAATTTTCAAAAATTTTATAAAACATGACATAAATTATATTAATTCAACACTAAATAAATATATGTGTGTGTATATATATATATATATATATATATATACTTGCTTACCCAGTTGATGAAAGAAGATCGGAAATCTTATATCTAGAAAAGCATTCTCATAAATGAAGTCTTTCTCACATAGTTCTCAGCACAGAATGGATGAACACATGGGCATAGAAGGGAACTAAGATTTCTAGTGATTACTCACTCATTTTAGTCACCTACTAATCTCAACGTGTGAGCAAAACAAGCAAAAAACACTTCTTTTTCTCTCTTTATGTCTCTACACTCTTATGCAAGGGTTTTGGCAGAGCTTTTTCAATATTTTCAAGACTCAATTGTGTGTAGAATGAATAGAGAAGACTTTTATTTATAAAGAATGGGTGATCCATCTAACTCTGAAAGCGTCCTTTATTTCTAATTTAAATATTGTATATTTAATTAAAATAAAAGACACAAGTTTCCCTTCTCTTATATTGCACTTGGCGCCACACACAAAGAGATTCTGTGAGCATGTCAATCACCATACCGTGTAGGAAGGAATATTGCTTGTTGCCCATTCTCAAATGTTTCCAAATTTAACTTCATATATTTGAATTAAGTCACATTTATCCAAAGTTAGAAATTCTAAATAAGAAAACTTGGTGGACAATATTTGGACTACATACAAAACTTTTTCTACTAGTAGTATGCGCTAATCACAATGGGTCCCACTCATTATGTGTGTTTCCAAAATTAATTAACGAATTATATTAAATAATCTTATTATTTAATATTTATAAATTAATTCATAATTAATTATTTTGAGTGATCACCTTCCTTAGAAATATTGTTTGGACAAATAGAATTATCAATTTAATTAATTAATTTAAAATTCTATTTAATTAATTAAACTAAAAATTCCACTTGTCAAAACAATATTTATAAGGATGGTGGGTGACTGATGGATAACTGATTTCAAGCTCCAACAAAACCAATATATTAATTAAACTTTTTAATTAATATATCATTCTTTTATTAATTTCAATGTAATACTTGGAATTACACAATTAATATTATAGATATAATTACTCATTTCTTAGAGTCGTCCATTTGATAGCCATTGCCTATAAATGGATCTCCATGTATAATTCATAATTAGAGTTAGGTAAAATCAGTTAAACCTCTCTAATTACTTCTTTATCCTTGAGTGTCATTAATTTTCTAATGAATAATAAATTCATAAATTTAATCATGAATTGAGCGCTTTTATTATTTAAGCTCTAAATCAATACTTAAGAAAATTACTTATCTGCTTTTCGTTAGAGAATGAATGGATTTCATCTAGTAATATTAACATTTTCGGTTACTTACTTCATTATGCCTCCAAAAAATAAGGGATAGGATTAGATTTTCGAATCCGTACTGAGTAAATCAGAGACATAAATCTATAAACAAAAATATGCTAATAACTCATAACTAAGATCATCTTTTATATGACTATTGGTCGATATGATTAGAACTTACTATATTTAATAGAAATTATCAACACTTCATATCACATCATGTCTTGGTTCTACATAATCTCATTATGTACAGTTGACTCATTTAATGATTCACTACAATAATGATTTAGATAAAACGTTTTCTATTTTTTATGAAAATGATCTATACTAGTAACGCTTATTAAAGATTCTGTAATTAAATTGAATAATCAATTATCATAATTAGTTATACGTTATTGACAATTTTAATTATCATCTTTAAATATTATTTTTTAATATATAACACTTATAGATAATATTTAAGGTCACATTGATAATTATAGAATTTTAATAATATTAATAAATTATTCAAAATATATAACACAAATATAGTGAAAAATTAACTTTATTTTGTTTATAAATATGTCATTTACAAAACATCATATGCTTTAAGGGCATTTATCTTAACATTTGTTTACTATTTTGTTGTTTTATTATCTTTATAGTTGTTGTGTGGTAATAAAGGAGGTGTTCTTCTCATTTCTAGTCTTGATTTCAATTTCACACCCATTGGTTAGCAATATTGTGTGTAGTGACTGGCCATTAGATCTAGCTTTATGTCGAGTTGCATGTGCTTTCACTAAGATAGATTTGATTTTGGTCAATTAGTTTCATTCATCAACAGTCTTGGTATCATATAATGAGCCGTTGACTAGCTTTATTCTTTTGTCTCAATGTCTTTTTTTTTTTCAATCAGTGGATCCAACCTTTGTCTATGGTCAATTTAGTCATATACAACTTTGTTTGTGAAAACTCAACAAAATAAAATATTTTACCACTCTTTTGGACATAAAAATTGACTATGTTTTTGAGATTTTATTTTCATTTAATTTAATTTAACTTTGTTTTATTTTAGTTTTATTATGTTTGATTAGATTTTATTTGTTTTAATTTAGTTTAATTTAATCTAGTTTTAGTTTCTCATTTATTTATTTTCCCTTGTTTATGTAGGTAAATTAAACAAATTGGGTAATTACACTTTGAATAGGGTGTTTAGTAGGATAGCTAAAATTATTGGTTAAAATTATTTTTGTTATAATATATATAAGTTTTATACTATAATAATTTATTATTATTATAATAATATATAAGAGTTTTATATTGTTTATAAGTGAAAAAGTAGTCGAAAACAATTATTCAAACTCACTTGCTAAACAAACTCAGAACATTAGTCGGTGGAAAAGCACATAAACAAAGTCGATATTACATCAGAACCAAAGCTTCCGCTCACGCATGAGAAAAGAACAAGTCCCACTCTCCTTTACAACCGTCAGATTACTTCTTCAACGGTCTAGATTTCTTACGTGGATTACTAAAGGTCAGAGGTGCGTGAAGCAAGGTGGTACCAGCGTGTCAGCCACCTCCTACCAGCGACGCCAACTCAGCCGTTTCAAGTCTTCAACGGATCCCACTTCGACGCGCGCCTGCCACATTAAATGCTTCTTTGCTGTTGGCGTGAATTATGGGAAAAGAAGGAAATTAAATAAAAAAAAAAAGAAGAGGAAGCTGCCTTTACGTTAAAGTAAAGTTCCGGATTGCGTCGTTTTTGAAGCTGGGTGGGAAATCATAACAAAAAAAAGTAAAAAAACAATTGTCTTTTGAAGGAGCATTAGACGTTGACCTCATACTTTCATTACAAATTCGCAATCTTGGATTATTAGATTATACAAAAATTATATTACAAATTTACAGTTTGGGACTATTAAATTATATAAAAACCATATTAAAATAAATAAAATATAAGAAAAACTAATGAAATTTCGGATATCTTACACCAGAAGACAACACACTATCCATAGGGTAATTTTTTTAACCTATAAAAAGGATAATTTTGTTTTTCTTTTTCATTATTTTTGAAAGTATAAAATATTGCTCGGAGAGAGGGGAGGAGAGAAAAAGAGGGTTGCAAATATTAAGCGAAGGACGACATAGATTTTTTCTTCTATTACGAAAAAAAAGGTGTTAACAATTATAGGCTTTGTCGAATGACAATTTTTGCACCAAAATGAGGTTTTGTGTTTAAAATAAATTCCTTGCTGAATCTTCCCAAAGTTTAAACAGAGGAAAAAAAAAAAAACCCTCTTGTTTTTAAAGTACTAATAAAAATGATCCCCCAATTATCCTCCCTTCCCCCCACACCTAATAATAATAATAATAATAATAATAATAATAGAATTGTGGTACCAAGGCTAAACGCAGACTTAACATAGTTTTGCAACTAGTACACTCTGTATGACTTTATTTAAGAAAATTCATATTGTACCAATGAAATTATAGCTGGAAAAGTCTTGTAAAAATCTTTTCCCAGACAGGCGTAATGCGTGTGTTGACAAATAGGACGGTGGGGACAAAGAAAAATACGTCTTTGTCATCATCTTGGGTAGTGAGGATCACACTAGTAAGATATTATGTAAAAAAAGATATAGCAAAGAAGAAACAGAGACAAATCCAGTCTTTCTTCTTCCCCCGTTGATAATGGAGAGCTCCAAAAAAGGATCAACTTCATCACTTGTTTTACATAACCAAATCAACCATTTTCTTAACGTTTTGACTATTCTTCAACTATGTGCTATTTTTTTTCTTTCAATCTTAGCTCAAACACAATTTCATGCGGAGCCAATTAATATTGGGTATGGTTATAGACTGCAATCTTTCCATGTTGATAACTCAGGCAAGTTGTTTACTGCAGATCTTGAGCTCATCAAAAAGACCTCCACTTATGGTCCTGACATTCAGCAGCTCATACTCACAGCCAGGTGAACTTCCGAACTTTTTTCTTCATTTTTTTAAAATTTTTCATTTTGCTAAGTAAAGAATTTGGGATTTTTGTTACCAAAAAAAATTGATTTCATTGGTTGTTCAGCATCGTTTATATCCAATCTGGGACGTTGACTTATGCATGAAAATGAATATTGGAGCTTTTCGTTTCTTTTTATATGTCAGAAATCACTACATTAAGGCTTTAAGAAAAGGGAATTGCTTAAAAAAAGGGTTTGGAAAAGGCATCTGATAGTCTTTTAAATAGTTCTATAAAATTCAAGTTCCTGTTTTCATCTCAATGAAACATATGTTTTTTAATTTTTTGCTCTGAAGATGTCTTTTATTTGTTGACAATTTTTCCTCTATATTACCATATAGTGTTATTTATACGAGCTTTGACAAGAATAGTTGAAAGCAATTTTTTTATTACTAAATAATATAAATATTTTACATGCTATTATGTTTTAAATCAAAAGTTGTTTTACCAAATAGTATAATTGCATAATTAGTGACGCATTTTTATTTTGAAAGGAACTGAATAAGAATTACACATAGTATTTGAAGCTTCATTTATTATGAAGCGAATAAAACTGCCAAAATATGAAAACTAATAGTATTATTTTCATAAATTCTCTGCTTTTTTTTTTATTTTATTTTTTCTATTCTTTATTTTTTTAAAAATACTTTCCAGTTTCTTATCTTTTCTGGGTATAGCAAACAGAAACCTTGCTTTCAGCTGGAATCAAAATAACCTCAATTATACGTCCAAAAAAAAAAAAATCAGCCCAACTTTGATCAATGTATTATTATTTTAATTCTGATTTACGGGTCTCATTACGTGTTTTTGTGTCTCCATACAGCTACGACACATCAGAGCGCCTCCGAATTCGAATAACAGACGCCAAACACCAAAGATGGGAAGTTCCCAAAGACATCATCCCACGCCAAATCCCGTTAACAGCACCACCACAAAACCACGCTTTACAACCGGGAAACCACCCCACATCGCCGGAAAACCGTCTTTTCTCCATACCCAACTCCGACCTCGTGCTCAACTTCCACAACTCCACGCCGTTCGGGTTCGCCGTCTCGCGCCACTCCAACGCCGACCAACTGTTTGACACAACGCCTCAAACAAAAAACCCAGAAACTTTCTTGGTCTTCAAGGACCAATACATACAGCTATCTTCTTCTCTCCCCATTGGAAGGTCGTCTGTGTACGGAATTGGCGAGCACACGCGGAAGTCGTTCAGGTTGACCCCCAATGAGACGTTAACTCTGTGGAATGCTGACATTCCTAGTGCCAACACTGATGTTAATCTCTATGGGTCCCACCCTTTCTATGTGGATGTGAGGTCACCTTCTGGAGCAACTCATGGGGTTTTGCTTCTCAACAGTAATGGGATGGATGTGATTTATAGTGGGGATAGGATTACGTACAAAATGATTGGTGGGATTATTGACTTGTACTTCTTCGCGGGCCCCACGCCGGAGTTGGTGTTGGAACAGTATACCGAGCTCATCGGCCGGCCTGCTTCAATGCCTTACTGGTCTTTTGGTAGGTATAAGTTTTTGGCTGAGCCAGAAAATATATTCAGTAGGAGCACTGCTAAAAACATCAGTGATAATTTTCTTTTATTGAAAACGAACGTAATTATATATTTTAATTATTAAGTGAGGGCACAGTTATAATATTTCTTTTAAAGTAAGGACACAACTAAAATATTATGCAAAAATTAGGGGTAAAACCAAATTTTTTAAAATGTGAGTGGAGGCGCACGCATATATTTTCTGCCCCTGGTATAAGTTAGAGGGTTTGTGTGCTAGTCTTACATTCTAATATTTGGAAGTAAAAGAGATGTAATATGATATTTATTTTATATAACATTATTTTGCGATAAACAATTTTCTTGTTGTTATTGCAACTTTATAAAAGTATTGTTATATAGAATAATAACAATACTTTGACATGTAGGACTGATCATTCTGAAAGACTTAAGTCTTTGCCTTTGTTGTAATGGTCATGTACATTTATGGCTTTGTCCATTTGTTGCTTTCTCTTGTTTTGCTTTTGGGTGTTATAGGAGATATGTTCATAATTTGTATATAGAGAATAAGTTCGAGGCTTGGGAACTGGTTCAGTAATAATTGGGAAAAGCTATTTCATTGCATGAACTGTGAGTTTAGCATGTGTTTGTACGATCTTAGCTAGATATAATTTACCAGTCAAATTGTCAGTGAAGGAAACAGATGCAAGTTTTGTTGTGTTTAGATGGAAACTTGTTAAGTTGTTGTTGCTTTTTACTCCTTTTTGTTAGCTATCATCTATGATTCGCCAGAGCTTAAGGATTCTGATAGAATTGTAAAATTCAGTTGGGAAAGAAAGACAGTCGTGAATTTAAGATGTCTCCTAATTTTGATAATGACAAAAAGGTTGAAATTCTTTTATAAAAGAATTCAAGTTAAGCATATAGTAGAACCACATAAATAACACATTCCTAGAATTCAAAGAACAAGAAATGTAATGCTAAATAGTTTTTTCCCCCTCTTTTATGAGAAGAATCCTATAAATTTATGCTTTTCTTTTCTTAAGGGTTTCACCAATGCCGATATGGATACAAGAATGTTGCTGATGTTGAGGGCGTTGTTGCTGGTTATGCCGCGGCTCGTATCCCTCTTGAAGTTATTTGGACAGACATTGACCACATGGATGCCTTGAAGGATTTCACTCTTGACCCTACTAACTTTCCACTAGAAAAGATGAAGCGTTTTGTTAACACAGTTCATGCAAATGGACAAAGATATGTGCTCATTGTTGATCCTGGTATGCGGTGATACTTTAACAGGCACAAAGTACTTTTCTCTATTAAGATAGAATGTTACTGTAATTGTTTCTTCCTATTACTTTTTTATGATAATTATGGATCCTCTTCACAGGAATTGGTGTGAATAAGTCATATGGAACTTACTTAAGAGGGATGAAAGCTGATGTTTTCATAAAACGTGACGGTGTTCCCTACTTGGGGCAGGTTTGGCCTGGGCCAGTCTACTTCCCCGATTTCTTAAGTCCAGCTTCTGAAAATTACTGGGGTACTGAGATCAAATTGTTCCATGATGTCCTTTCATTTGATGGTCTTTGGCTTGATATGAATGAGCTGTCCAATTTCATAACTTCTCCTCCAACGCCTTCTTCAACTCTCGATAACCCT